>JABCJY010000317.1:0-12092 GCA_013184415.1 Fusarium concolor | reverse complement strand
CAAATCAAACAAATCAACTTTGGACCGAAGCCCCATCAAACAAATCAACTTTTACCTCAAAGTTGATTTGATTGATTTATGATGAGCGCTGCGGAAGGGATACACGGCGCGGCGGCCAGCGGCGCGAAGTCCCGCCATGGTACCTTGGTGACATACTTGATTGAACTTGCTCGACACCTCCTCGAGTTCTCGGACAAGCTCCTTGCAATCTTCCATGGAGGACTTCATGTTTGTGGGTAGCCCATGGTCGTCAGCTCGGACTTGGCGCCGTTCAAGTTGGTCGCGCAGATTCTCGAGCATCTCGAGAAGGCGAGTAAGCTTTTTGGCTGTGCAAGAAACATCGGAGTTCTGGCCTTAAATGCCGCATAATAGTCGAACAGTCCCTGAGCGACTGTGATGCCGAGTGATATGATGCCGACTGCGCTTCCAGCGACGGACAATGGGTCTGACATTTTGGTGTGCAAAGGAGCAACTCGCGTCTGAGGGATATTAGCCGTGGATGAAAGCGAGAAGGAATGAGCAGCAGAGTCGGTGAGAGCTGGGACTTGGCCAGCCTTTTATATCAGACCGACCTGGTGGTTCAAGAACCTCAAGACGGGAACACGGGGTGGGGAGCGGGGCTAACTTAGGCGGCAGCGCCCGAGACCAGTCCTCTTGTCCCACCTCACAATGCCATTGGTCAAGGACGGCACGGCGCGCAGTTTCTGGTCTTTCTAAGGGAGTAATGGCTGAAACAGAGCCGACAAGCTGAACGCGCGACTCCACGAGTTTATCCTCGTTCCTTCTACCACGTAAAAGTCGAACAATCCCTGAGTGACTGTGATGCCGAGCAATATGATCCCAACTATGCTTCCAGCAACGGACAATGGGTCTGACATTGTAATGAACAAAGGAGCAGCTTGCGTTTGGCGAGAATCGACCATGGAGAGAAGTATGGAGGAATGAAAAGAACGATTGGCAAAGGGCTGAGACTTTGCCAGCCTTTCGCATCCAACCGATGTGGCAGCATGCCTCATACCAGGCAACACCAGGCCAATGCGCCTCGACTAGGTTGCGAACTAAGCTGAACGGCGAAAGAATTGGCTCTATGAACGCCCGCGAGTCGTTCTCATCGTGGGGTTGTCGCATTGCGTCGAGCAAAACTGCGGTACAGCCAGGGCTGACATACATCAGCTTCCCGCGCAGATTGCTTGGGTTTGTGATTGAAGAGCCCAACGAGAGCTGAGACTGTCCCCAATGGCTGCACGGCTCTGAAGATTTCGGAGAATGATCGTGATTTGGTTGGATGTGCCAACTCACAGGTGCAGCTGTTAGGTGTCCGCTCTACCTGCGACCATATCGATTGGGCGGCCTCATGATCCCCCACTACGGGATGCGCCTTTGTTGATTGTTACCTGTCTCGACGGCGCTTGCAGTAGTCTTCCACTCGGAAATGCCTTCATTGCCTTCATAAGCCTGTCCTGCAGCCCGGAGGTTATCAGACGACCGTGGAGGCAACGGCTATCGTGACAAACGCTTGTGGGTATCAGACATTTCCTGCACAAGACTGTGGCGGTCTTTTCCCGAGCCGAACATGGGCCAGAAACCTGCCTGGCGAAGACAACAGGAGTGGGTTTCGCAAATGTTAGTCTACTCACGCGAGGCTCAATCCGGCCCTCCCCCCAACAACCGTTCTCACTACCAGCACGGCGGATTGGTCTCCACCCCGCCTGTTGGCACCTCACTACAAGCATCTGCGATACGCCGAAGCGGGGATATGAATCTCCTGAATGCTGTGATCCGGCGTGGCAGGTTGCGTAGCGGATTGGTCTCGGGTAGGGTGGGTGTTCCCACCCAAAGCTTGGTGACCCTTCTCCAGAACCGTACGTATATGGTAGCGACGTAGGCTTCTGCCTCCGCTATACCCATCGCCACACTCATGAAAGACCCTATAATCGCCTGTGCACTCAGGCTTTGAACTCTCTGGATGGACGCTGCAGATTTCGTCTTGCATGCGCGCATCCATACGATGGAGACATAGTCTACCTTGGGGGCTACCATTGCTGTGAAGAGCTGTCTAGTCAACTGAGGGAGCCAGTCCTTCAAGCCGTTTCAACTCCATCACCACCTCAAGCCCCTTGGTCGCTGCCCTCGCTATGTGCTACTTATTGTGGAGCCGCGAGTCCATGATGACACCCAGGACCTTGACCTGGTCTTTGGGCTAGACTCTCTCACTCTTGATGATGAAGGATTCCGAGTCTACTCGGCCACTGTATCTGGTGAAGTGTATGATCACCGTCATTTCTGCCTCGAAAGTTGCGCCGCTTCGTGTTTCCCATTCTAGAGCCTTGTCAATGGTTGCTCTGGGCTGTCAGCCCGAAACCCATGCCGTGAAGTCGGGCAATGCCCCCGCCATTTCTATCGACCTGGGGTATCTGTCACAGCTGCGCTATGAAGCGCTATGATTTCAGCTCGGCGTTGTGGCGTGAGGCTACGAGGCAGATTAGCACTGGCTAATCTTATTTCACCTCTTTCGTTCTGCTAAACCAGGAATTATTGGGGTTAAGGGTCCTCAAACACTTGGCATCGACGCCAGCAGACGCCCAACTGCTGCAGCTATCACGCTTCGAGTTCCGCCCGCCTTTGATTGCTCGCTAATTGAGATTGGTTGTTCCGCTGTCTTGCTTCCCATTGGCCGCGTCCCTCTTTGGCATTCTTTGCGATGATGGAGCTGCCCTAGAGAGATAGGACTTAGGATGCAAATCATCATTGCCAATGCACATTTCCTCGACACTATCTGCCAGTCCAAGGCCATGTCGGACTGACACCGCTAGGCGAGTAGAGAATATGGCGATTGGTTCTTTGTCGGACCGAGATGATTTCTATGCTGCCATTGGACTTTTGTCGGTCCGAGAACTCGTGTTGATGAGAATGAAGCCAGCTGGCTCAGCCACAACCCCAGAGATGGAGAACAGTCACGGAAGAACTGCTGTTGGGTGTTGGACGTCGAATTGATTCACTACATCGGCTGATTCCTTGTGAAGCGATTCATTGGCACTGAGTATTCCGCATTGAGGATGCAGGCTTAGAGTCGAGTGGTCCAAGTAGTACATTGGTTCGACCCTATGCCTGGGACTCTGAACAACCTCGACACTCACAGGGCTGTCGCATAGGAAAATCCATAAAATCTAGTATTTCAAGTAAATCAAGTTTGAAGCATTGTGAACTTGATTACTTGAAATAAACTGGGTCATCGACTTACTTGACTTACTTGAAATACTTGACTTGATACTTGAATTGAGGTTAGCGCTGCTAGTGACCCTATTGATAGATGACTTGATAATGTCTTGTCTTGATTATTCTTCTTATCGAGGCCATTTTGTACGTAGAATGGCGGGGTGGCTTTATCGGATACGCGATGGGGTGAATTCAGTAGATTGTGGAGCAGAAAGGATAATCTGTCACGGTGTGCATTTTGGATAATTGCGCGTGTGATTGTTATAGCAATATCCTTCTAGCTACTCCAGTATGATGTAATGGAAAGATGAAGTCGAATGTTGACAGAACGCTTCCATGGATTCTGAAACATAACGTACTTATCCTCCCTCTCACACACTGGCCTCTCGTCCACCTACACTACCTCCCAAAAATAACCCCGTAAAAATCACTGCATCCGATTCATCTAAGCAAATGGAAAATGCAAACGGCCTGTCAAACACTAGAATCTCGGAGTCGATCACTAGACTCCTCGTCTTCGTCATAAGAACGGCCGTAGCCGCAGCGGCCACGGTACCTTCCTCACCAAGCTTGATAACGGCTCTGTGTATGCAAGCCTGCACCTGGTTTCTTCCCGGCGCCATCTCTGAGAAATCACCCGACACGGGGAAGCCGAGCTCTAGCAGCAGAGGCAGGATCGACAGGCTGCTGTCGAGGTTGAACTTGGGGAAGCCGAACTTGTCGTACTTTTTGGCGCGGAATGGTGAAGGCCGCCGGTTGCGGTCCATGGATCGCACGAGTTGTTTCAAGGACGTGCCTTTGTCTGGCAAATACGCTACGAGGGACATGCTGGCGGATCGCGAAGTCGCTGCGTAAGGTAGTCGGACGGCCGTGTAGCCAGGTCCCTTTGCCGTGGCGATCTTCTCCTTGTGGCTGAACATCATGTCTACCTCGCGCACTTCGGTTTCCGTCACAAAAAAAGGAGTCTTTTTTTGTGTGAGTTTTCGGTCGAATTTGGTCTTCCACGCTCCCTTGAAAGCCAGAGCATTGATGAGCGTGATGTGGACTTGGTCCAAGTCTTCTCGAGAGAGCATGTCCCTGATCAAACCTCGCGTGTTGTCGGAGATCCAGGTGTTTATATCCTCAGTCGCCTCCCGTAAGCTGGGGAACTTCATGACATAGATGCCAAAAGAGTTGAGGAACTTGGTGTAAGCGGGATAAATGTCGACGTCGGATTCGGCAAACGCGACGTTTGCCATTGTCACCATCTGGTCTTGGGCCTTGGCGCCGAACGCGTCAATTAGAGCCTTGAAAGAGTCCGAGAGCTCCGGAAGTGTATTGACACCTATTTTTCGGCACAGCTCATCTCTTCGGTCGACGCCGGCTGCGCCTGCTAGCATTGCCAATACGGCTGCAATCGAGAGTGGGGAGATGCAGACACCTTTCGCAGGCGCGTCTGTGACGCAGAGTAACCCCAGTATGTCCCAGCCGAGCACATGGGTTGCTTGAGCGATGCCGGACATTCCGTAGGTTGACGCAAATCGCTGGGGAGGCGATAGCAGATCTAGATTGGCTTTGATTCTGAAGATACCTGATGCTCTTTCTGCACCTCACCAAGGACATCGCGATGATTAGGTGTGAGACTGACAAGTGAGGAAGCGGGGGTTTCTGTGAGCGAGTAGCCACATTCAGCTCTACGAAGTCACGTGAGAGATAAGGGGTTTTCCGGTGATCTGCCGGATCACCGCCACTTCGTCCACCCGACATCAATCGGCAATAACTCAGTACCCATGGCGCCAATTGATGAGGCCCTTGATTTCCTGAAGTCGTCAGAGTCAGTTAATTATGCTGAGACTGCACGATGTTTCAATTGTGACGAAACTACCCTGCAGCACCGGCATCAAGGCAAACAACAGTCAAGACAGGATGCCGACAGATTATATACCATCCAGGACCACCGAATGGATAACCCCACCTAATGGATAACAAAATTTCGCTCCGCCTACACAAAATCGAAATTTTAATGCGTGCATAAAACACCAGGTCGTCAATTAAAAAGCGAAGCTTTGGAGAGAAACTCTATAAAATTGATCAATTTTTACTCTCTGCGTGGTTTTTTGACCTCCCGACCGCCCCGTGTGCGCTGGCAGTGCTTTATTACGACCCTACTGTACTAAGGATACTCTGTAATTTACAACTTGTAAAAAATATAACGGCAACCCCACTTAGGGAAATTCTCTTCTGCACCGCCACACATCCCAATACTATCGACACCCTCTACCCCCTTCCTTACTTAGAAATCAAGAAAGTTATAGACTTTATGATAAAGCTACTGTAAACTAGGATAATGATAATAAAACGTGAACCTATTACGTACGTCACGGCTTACCCACATTTATTGAGTTTACCTAGCACTACCACGTCTTTCCCAGAGAGTGCCTAATCTTAGAAAGTACCCCAATTACCGAGACCAGAATCGATCCGTCCTAGGATCGCCTGCACCTCTTCAGCCGCTTCTAAGATCTTTGCTGCAGCGAGGTCACGGTTATGGTCCTCCGCTCCCTGCAGTTCAGCCCTGGCCGCCTTCTCCTGCTGGTCTAGTTGAGCCCGCGCATCTTCGATTTCTCATAACCTTTTATCCAGTCGCTTCTGTGCAAAGCATCCATTCTGAGAATACTCGACGAGTGCCCGAACTACGCTTGATCGAAGCTGATTGGCAACGCCGCGACAGTCTTCTACCTTGAGGAACTTAACAATAGCCTCTGCCCCTCGCAAGGACTCTCGTATCGTCGCTACCGCTGCGGGCGTGCGATTGACTGCGGTATCTTGGATGGCGACCATCAGTTGGGGCAGATCTTGAGCTGTTTTACCACTTGGGTCGTCATCAAACTTCTCCTCCCGCAAGCGGAAGACCTCATCCGACCAGGAGCATAGTGATGCCGCCTCCGCACAGGACCAGCCGCGGCTTGACAGCATCTCGGGTGCATTCCTCTTTGCGAAAGTATAGAATACATGCTCCAGATAACTCTGCAGCTGCATCATCAATTGATGTTGCGCCTTGAACGGTAAGTATTTGGCGCTCTCGCGATTCTGGATGAGCTGATGAGATGCTGACTCTTGGAGTCTGCCTACAGCCGGACAGACAGATTAGCAGCTATAATCATGACTAAAAAAAGACAAAAGCACCTATTTCTGTATTTTCCCGTCGATTGTGCCTTTGCGTCATACTCGAGCTGAGGAGCTTCCTCAACTGATTGTGGCCAAATAAACCCCCTTTGGTTCCTTGCCGCTCCTACCTTTCGGTCTTCATCTGATGGGACCTCTTCTTCGCCTGGCGGCGTTGTCGTACTTAGAAGTTCGCTCGGAGTTGCAAGGGAGTCGACTGTTAGATTGTCTGCTCCAAAGCTTGCTTCTTCTTTGGGATCAAGAGTCTTCTACTCCCATCGCTGTATTCTTCACCCTAACGGCTTCCTTCTCGTCCTTAAAAATCCCTCCATCCTGCGGATGCTGCTCTTCGATAGGTGAAGCCTCTTTCTCCTCCACCGTCACAACTTCTTCTCCACTGTCTTGTTTCTCCTTCTCCTTAGGCTTATCAGCCACATCAACCAATATCCTCTAGCCATCATATTGAGATGGTTTTAGAGTATCTTCCGCTTCTCTTGCTTCTCTTGCTTCTCGTTGCTTCTTACGCTTTCTCATTTCCCTTTCAGTCAAAACTGGTGGAGGAGCCGGCCACTGTGCTTTTGTGTTTCGTTGCTCTTCATCGGAATCTGACGGTTCATAGAACTTGACGTCTGCATAATCTACGTACTATGTTTCTTAGTCCCTTCCTCTAATAATCATAACTGGTTTGGACTGAAAGATCAGGACTAGAGGGACAAGTTGCCTACGTAACGGCACGTTAGGCTCCGAAGGGAAGAGGATAAAGACGAAGAAGGTCGGAATGCGGGGTATTCAAGGGACTGTAGGAGACGGAAACTGTTGAATAGTAGCACCATTAGAGCTAACGGATCCCCCGGAGTGTGGATACTATCCCACACGATGGCCTCAGCTCGACAAATGCAAATGTGCAATACAGCTAGCAAAGTGCATGATTGCTTTAGCGTTGTCGCAAGGTTTGCGTTTCAGGCAGCAATGGTTTAATGACATTTAGGCAATATGAGTTGAGAAAATGCCGCTTCTTGCCGGTTTTATCCACCTTGTCTGCCGCCGTCCACGAAGCAACTCTTTGGTATTTATCGTGTAAGGCAAGAGAGAAAGTTCGGTTACAGCCAACACCTGTAATACAGCAGGAGGTTTCCTACTTTGAGGGTGAATCAATAATACAGCCCGGTCAGGTGTCAGCGATCTCCGCGGAGCGGACCGGTCTGCCTAACGACGACTTAATGCTGACATGGTGGGCACAACTGAGGAACATACGACAGCCAATGATTGCCCATTCGTTCCCATCGTTTCGAATTGCTAGCCTGCATTGTTAGTTTGTCGCAAGTGTCACTGCACGGCCAATAGCCCTGTGCATCCGCTACGTAGTCAGCTGCCCGCTATTAAGCCCCTCTGTGCGGTGGAGCATGTGTCGAAGTCTGCCTTGCTTACCCCATCATCAGGGCTGTTGTGGCTGCGGCCGGTCAAGCAAGCCGTGTATAGGGTCTCCGACAAGGGTTTCCATCAGGGCCAAAAACAGCAATAGATCGACGAAGTTTTCTCTTTCCCTGGAGAGGAGAGATAACGTCGATCATTCCTACTGTACGAAGGACCGTCCGAATCCCCGCCGCATTATCTACTTTTCGTCCGTGCTAACCTTGGTGACCCTGAATTTCCCCGGTGTTTTGCCATTTCAAGGGTTAAGGTTCTTTGAAAACACCTGTCAGTATGGAGAGTACCATGAACCCACTTGCTCAGTAACCACCCAATAAGGATCGACGTCCAAATACGGATCACGGCTATATGAATGCAAGGGTGACTTTGACACCGAAATCACGTCCATAAATAGATCGCTGTGACTTCCTAGCACGGGTGACTCCCAAGACATTCCAGGCATATAGCCGCCAAAAACGGACTCCAGATAAGGACACGCTCTTCTTGCATTCGTTGTTGGTCCCAGAGGAAAGTACATGTGCTGCGGATACGATACTTTACATACTTCAGATAGATGGTGTCGAGGTGAAGGCCAAGCCATAGACCTGGCCGGACTGTCCGTGCCTGGTTCAGTCCCCCTGACGCTAATCAGTACCAGCCGAGCGCTAGAAGAGGTATCTTTCAAAAGAAAAGTGTTTGCCGACGAGAGGTATCGGGACGATGAGGAAGAAGAAGTGCTGATAACCAGTGAGATTCTAATTTATGACATACATAATGAGGTGTATGGATATTTTGATGAATTAACATGGAACATTGGCTCTCCGCCAGGCCCATCAAGGAAGACGAGAAAGGACAGGAAATCCAATAGCAGGAGACACGGCTGATTAGACAAGTAGCATCGGAAGTGAAGGCGCCCTCCAATTTCGATCCCTTTAAAATGGACCTATGAATGAATGGATTTATTCCGCCTGGGAACATACGCCTCACAGAGCCCACGACGTTGAATCTTGTTACATTGTTTTTTCCGACTTCTGGCCATACTAAGGGGGCCTCAACCTCGGCCGTCAAGTAGGGGGGTTCGCTGATTAGGAAAAGGACCGTTGATTCGACAAAAAGCCTGTGACCTAGAATTTAGCGTGAATCACACCTATTTTTACCCTAACCCTAGAAATATCCTGGCTTCGTGCAAAGGAAATCCCTCACTAAGAACATACCATGGCGGGTCAAGTGACCACAACACCATATCCCCGCACTTCTTACCTATCACTACATTTACTATAGCAACACTTAACCACAACTTTACCAATATTTATCCAATTTTAAAATGGACTCGGATACGTCACCCGCGGCTACGGATCAGGTTTCGCTCTCAACGCCAGCCACGTCGGCATCGGGAACCGCCAAAACCTCACATACAACAAACACCGCCCAGCCACCCACGCAAGTCGTATCGTCCGTTCCACAGCCTCTGAACAGCACTCCCACCTCGCCAGTCCCCGCACTGTCATCCTCTGACCAGTCAACCGTGCCCTACAAGGCCGCTTCCCCGACGCGCCGCGACATCGACCCATGGACTTACGCTTACGAGATTGTTCAGGAGCGACAAGGCGAGCTGATGGCAGACTACAAGAAGCACTTAGCCTCCCTGCAAGACGACGCTACTGCCAGCGGAGATCTCTCAAACCCCAAGTCAGTCGAATCTATCGTGAATCTCCTGTTGGAAGGTCGAGAGAAGAAGAAATTGCGGATCTCGCTTCTGGGACATGATCTCAAGATGCGGACACAAGTCGAGAGGTTGGCAAAATTTCTCCTCTGGTCCGACCCGATCGTCAAGACTGCTGTGAGCGCTCAGCCATACGCAGCCTTGGCGTGGTCCGGTGTTTCGTTACTTCTTCCTGTAGGCAAATGACTCTCCTCGCTGTTGAGACCCTGCTTACCCTGACAGCTCCTTACGAGCAGTATCGCGGAAAATGAGGCCATGCTGATGGGCTTCATCTCGATCGGCGATCTGCAAGTCTATTGGCAAATCTGCGAGAAGACCTACCTCCAGTCCTCACATCGACAACACTACCAGGGCCTCATCGAACCCCTGGCCAAGTTATATTCCTTCGTCATCGAGTATCAGGCCCGAATCATATGCCACCTCTCCAGTGCCCAGCTCTCCCGCGCATGGCAAGACGTGACTGGATCCAACAATTGGGCTGGGACGATAGAAACGATTAATGAGCGTGACGAATATTGCCGCAGTTTCATCCCTGTTGGAGAGCACGAGGAGATCCGGCAAAACAGGGATAGTCAGCTGCAAGAGATGCAGAGGTCGCGGATTATCCAAGAGGAGATCCTTCAGACTATGAAGGAAGATAGACAGGATGAAAAGGAAAGGCAGCTACTCAGGGACCTCGCGCTGGCAGCGGGTGATTATGAAAGATACAAAAACATCAACCCAGAGAAAGTCCCGGGTACCTGTGAGTGGTTCTTAACGGACGAGAGATTTCGCAAGTGGCGCGACAGTAAATCTTCAAGTCTCCTCTGGCTTTCGGCAGGTCCTGGGCGTGGTAAGTCAGTCTTATCACGATCCTTAATTGATGAGGGCCAGTTAACTACAGTCACCACTATTACCATTGCATCTTCGGCCATTTTGGTTTCTGGCACAACCTCAACAGTTTGTTACTTCTTTTTCAAAGATGGAGGAGATGGTCCCATGAACGGTGCTCAAGCTTTATGTGCGATACTGCACCAGCTCTTCAAGTGCCAGTCTACCTCAGGACTGATCAAGTATGCACTTCCGAGCCATTGGGACAATAACATAACTCTTACCCAGAAACTCCACGAACTGTGGCGGATCCTAGTTGAGAGTGCAAGCTCCGCGACTTCCGAAATTGTTTGCATACTCGATGCTCTAGACGAGTGCAAGGAGGACAGCAGGCGGGAAATAATTAAATTACTTGAGAAATTCTATTCTCAGAGCGAGTCAGTGTCGAGTCCTTCGAAACTCAAGTTTCTCATCACTAGTCGTCCGTATGGGGATCTGGAAAGTTCGTTCCAGAAATTTACGGCAACCGCGGCATATATACGTTTCGACGGTGACGACAAGTCCGAGCAAATCAGCCGAGAGATCGATCTCGTCATCGACGCCAGAGTGCAGGACATTGCGGGCGATTTCACGATCGAGGATCGCCTCAAGATTACTGAACGTCTCAAGAGCATGGAGAATCGTACATATCTATGGCTGTACCTGACATTCGACATCATTGAGAAAAAGCGAAGCGCGTACGGCAGATTGACGGATATAGAGAGATTACTATCGGAACTACCATCTGAGGTGTCCGGTGCTTACGAGAAGATCCTGTCCAGAAGCGAGGATGACAGACAGACTGAGGTTCTCCTTCAAATCGTTCTGGCTGCGGCACGCCCTCTGACTCTTGACGAAGCTAATGAAGCTCTGGCATTAGCCTTGCAAGAGCAGCCGTTCTCATCGTATGTAAAACTAAAGCGAGGGCAGTGGCGTAGAGATACGTTCAGTAGCAAGCTGCAAAGACTGTGCGGTCTCTTCATCAACGTCTACGATTCAAAACTGGCATTCATTCATCAGACAGCGAGAGAGTTTCTCGTTCATCCTAAACGAGAAAGCAAGTGGAAAGGGCGGTTCAATATGGCTACGTCACACAGCACGATGTCACGGGCCTGTCTGGACTATTTGCTGCTGCCGGATCTCGCAAAACGAGTCCACGACGAATTTCGAGGTCAGGAACAGCTATTCCTCTCCTACGCCGCTTCTAGCTGGCCTTTCCATTTCCGTTCCCAGAGCGCAGAATCAGCAGACAAATATCGAAAGCATGCACGCGAACTTTGTCGTGTGTCAAGCCCACAAGCACAACTTTGGCGACCGTATCTCACGGGGCAAGAATATGCGCTTCGGGGTGAATACTGGGCATGGCCTGACCTAACTTTCGCAAGCTATCTTGGTCTAGCTACAGTTGTAAATGATATTATAACTAATGAGTGTGTCAATGTTAATGATGAAGGAGGATATTACCGAACTGCACTTTACGCCGCAATATCCAAAGGCTATCCGGAAGTGATGGAAGTCCTCTTGGGAGCTAGTCATAGGGTCGAGATCACGGAAGACGTGGTCGAGGCTGCTGCAGAGAATGAGTCAAGCGGGGAAGCAATTATGGCCATGCTTCTTGACAAACGCGACGATGAGGTCAAGATCACCGAGGATGTACTCAAAGGTGCAGCAGAAAATTGGTTAAGCGGGAAAGCAATTATGGCCATGCTTCTCGACAAGCGCGGCGACGAGGTCAAGATCACTGAGGATG
>JABCJY010000315.1:0-20641 GCA_013184415.1 Fusarium concolor | reverse complement strand
GCTTAATATAGAGTAATATTTTATAGAGTTTACTTATATATATATAAGGTATCTTACCTTACCTAGGAAGCGTAGATTGCTGTCTAGTTCGCCATGACGGTGTCATTGTCCTTTTTATTCAGTGGCTGGCAGCTTCAGGATATCCGCTCTAAAAGCAGGCCAGTATGTATCCTTGATCCACGATGCCAAGCATTGTAGCGCTCGCAGGAGCTTGAACAAATCGAAGTGACTTTCAGTAGATATCTGAAAATAGCAAGCCTTGGTCAACTAGGCGTTGGCATACTCGTTTACGTTCCCTGCAGATCGCAACCGAAAGAGCCGTCGCAGTTGGTCGAATTGAACAAATAGTCTTGGCTGCGGTGGCCAGCTCCTGCAGCGAACCGAATTCCCCGTGCCAACACTTTCTGACGATGTAGTCCAGTTGATCATGATGTAATTCGGGGAAATCCATGTTTTGAAACATTTCAACTTGAGTTCGTCCGTCGTCTATTTCGCCTTCAAATGGTTCGCGGCCTCGGGTCATGCTCAGTTTGAGGTCCATTCAGGCCCCAGGTTCCTTCATCAGCACCGGCCTCCGGTCCTAAAAGCCGCGCCCAGGGAGCGCCATTACCGCTTGCCGGTGTCCCTATCTTATTCGCCCAACCAAAATCCGCTAACTTAAGGTGGTCTTCCGCGTCAAGAAGAAGGTTTCCAGGTCGCAGATCCCCATGCACGTACCCAAACGACTCAATCCATACTGAGCCAGCTATAAGCTCCATCGTCCAAGCCTTCAGAAGCTCGACGGGTTCTATCCTTTCGACCCTAACGAATTTTCCCGAGTCTCGGATTTGATTGTTCCGTAATCGATTCTCCAGCGAGCCTCCTCTGAGGAATGGGAGGAAAATTGCATCACGAGTTCGGTAAAAGCTCTGGATGACATATGGGCTCGGCGCGTGATGCTTTAGCTCATCGAAGAAGGCGTTTTCCCGCACAAAATCGCTTGACCCTGTAGTTCTGGCAAATTTGACGACAGTGAATTCATCAATTCGAAAGATTCATGCAGTGGCCCCAAGAGAGACAAAGGGAAATTTAGATAACTGAGGAGGTGGAATAAGACACATTGTGTCGTGAGCTATTTCGCAACAGAACTGATGGATGGGAAAGGGCCTGAATGGCGAAACAATTACATGGCAGGGTAGAGGTTATCGACTTTTTGACCACAGCATTGTTTATATTCATATAGTCGCTTAAAAAGGCCGTGATGCGGATAATTGCATTGCGGCATCATGTTGAAGGTTTCGGTGGCCAAGACTGACCCGCCGATGCGGGCGGTATTCAATGTGGAGACCGGACGGCAGTGGGTCTGCTCCGTCTCGGGGCCGGCTTCGTCCGGTTGGAGGAGATTCATGCAATGTTACCGATTCCTCTCTCATATACCACCAAATACTCGTAAATAAGTTTTTATGGTCGTCTCACAATACCAACCGCTTAATCCACCATCTACCCCGTGTTCTCTCCCTGAAACCATCGTCGGAATATCGCAAGACCGTTACATCCCAGGCCTAGTTCCTTAATCAAACCTTATTGGCATCTAAGCTCCTGGATCCCAGTTAAAGTTTTCTTTGGCTTCTGGAAAACGTTTCAGATACACCGTCGCTTATAAAAAAAAAATAATTCCTCCAATTGAAGATATATATCTACAGGTGGAATACCGAATTTTGATGGCCAAAGTGGGATGCCTCGTCAACTGCCGCGAAGACGGGATTACCAACGTGGTCTAAAAGGGGATATCTACCGAATTATCCGTTCCAAAAATGGAAGACCTGACAATACATATATTAGAATGTTGGACCATTGAGTGAAGACAGTTCTACAACATTTCATCTTCAAGTTACTACTGGCTAGTATCCATTCATTTCTTTGTATTTCATTTATTCATTCATTACTGTACATATCGTCCCTCGTTCACAATGCGTACCGCTGCATTCCTCACTTTCCTCGCCTCCGTGGTCTCTGCCACTCCCTATGGCGAACGCCCCGGAAGCCTCGCCAAGGCGAGCGATTCTTGTCCCGTCGTCTTCGATGGCCGTGTTCCCGCCAATGCCTCGCTGACCGACTTCGATAAGGCGAATGGCGGCGGCTGGAACCCTTACAACCCTGGCTTCGTCAAGGGAAACAACATTTCTTGGTCCGAGATCCTTGTCCTCCCCAAGACAAAGACTCATTCTCGATTCGATACTGAGGCTGGAACTATCCCTCTTGAGGTTACTATCAGCGATAAGAGTATCTTCATGAAGCAGTTTGGCTTCAGACGTGCGGGTCTGCAGTTCAGCAAGGATACCAATGAAGGAAGCCCTGGTTCCAAGGGGGTTAAGACCCTTCACTGGAGCATCATGCAGGATGCGAGCCGACCTCTCAATCTCAGCCACGAGTACCTGGTGAGTCCTTCTTGAGTTGGTGGTTTCTTGGCACTCACTAACAACGATAGAACGTGTGGCACGAGAAGGGCGATTTCTCCGGAAACCAGTTCCAGTTCCAGTCTGGTAAACTTATTGGACAGAACCACACTGCCGAGACCTGGAAGCTTCTTGACCAGGACTTCAAGCTTCTCTGGGAGACCCCCATGGTCAGGAATGCCTGGCAGAACTTTGCCATTACCCTCAACTACGAGGAGAAGTAAGTCCTTCAAGCAAGAGCCAAGACACAGAGTTTAGCTAACAGCTACAGCACCATCCAAATGTACTACTCCAAGGGATGCCAGCGTCTCCGCGCTGCTACTGAGCCCATTGCCCGTAACTTGACTGGTCAAGGCCAGTTCCAAATTGGTGTTCTCAAGAAGCCTACTGGTACCGATGATGTTGCCAATGCTGGATTCCAGGAGAAAAACCTGAACGAGGGACTTATTTACGGTGGTATTTTCCTTGAGGACAGCAAGAACGGCTGCGTCTCTCTGTAAACTCTAGCTTGAGATGTATGTTGTCAATATTGGAGAATAAAGGTCCGTTACTGCAATGGGTTTCAGGGTATCGCGTTCTTATCGCCTTTAGATGAGATGTATCAACATATCCTAGAACTTTTATTGCGATATCTGCAATATACTCGCTACCTCGTAGGCTTCATTGGAGATGGTATCGAACAAGCCAGCTCAGATCCAAAGAATCATGCTACTACATCGACAGCTTGGTGATGTGCTTGGTTTGAGCTATGACACTCCCACTATGGTAAAACAAAAAAGTTCCTCATAGCAAAGCTCTTCCTGTCTATACAGCCGCTTCTTCTCTCCCTGTCCTCTTTTATCTTCCAAAATAGGCTTCCATCATAGCACGCCCTTAGGTCGTCCTTGTGAACCAGCCCATCCTTTTGTAAAAGCACATATGTGGTCCACCACTCCATAAATGCAAAGCTCCAGCCCGCTGGATCTGCTGCACATCGATCCTTGGCCCATAAGCTCATCAAATCATCCGCCGTCAAACTCCCTTCACCTGAGGTATCGAATCGTTGAAACATTTGCTCAAATCTTTCAGGGTTGAAGTTCCCGTCAAAGTCGAAGATTCCTGTGTCAGAGCCATGCTTGGCCTTGTGGATGTCATTGACGTAGATGCGAAACAGAGGATCAGGAAGCCAACTGTGACCCAGCCGTGTAGGATATGAAAAGAAGAGCGGGATTAAGAAAGAGCCTATTGAGAAGAAGAAACCGAAGCCGAGCTCGCGGAAACCGCTATAGACGTTCCATGGGTAAATGATGCCGTCATTGTCGCGGTCCCAGAATTGAACGTGCTTCTGAAGAGGACTGAGTTTTTCTTTGTCAGTTGAGTAGACTTTTGAATATGTACTTTGGTCGTAATGCCTATCGAATCCACCGGGCGTATGATGCGATATCTCGGCGTCATCAAAAGACATCTTGACATGTATGGCAGAAAGAAGAGACACAGAAAATGGGATTTCAACAGAATGAAGAAACAAATAGAATTAGGGGGAAAAAAGAGGCTATGATGGACTTGTAGTTTGAAGAACTAAAAAGAGAACAGCTCATGTATTATTTATTGCGTTATGGCGATACTGTTTACGAGCAATTGACGTAATTTCAAGACACGAACGAATTCCAACACTTCCACATGCATGTGATTCTACACAATTCTGATGTCCATGATCCGCTGACCCGCAATAAGATCCCGATGGACGAATAATCACAACTTCGGGCTGCAAAATGAAGATGTGTATCGTCTTTCTCGTCTGTTGGATTCGCATCGAACCCCAGCCCAGTCGAAGTCTCAACAACCATGCGCTCAGGTTTGCATTCTTGTGCCTATCCCCAAACCACCGCAGCTTGCTGTGCGTCAATGCTTGCACCAGGGATGCCGAGATCGGACCCTTTCGCCGCTTGAACTATGTGTGGCTCACCACCTTCGAGGGCTGGCTTGAGCCGCGTTGAGAAGCAACAGCTTAGTTATCTTTTCGGAGCCACCCTCAGCAGCCAAGTACAGAGGTGTCCAACCCTCGGCGCCGACTTGGCTTATGTGCGCTGCATCGACTTTCAATAGAAGATGGGTAGTTGCCCCAGAGACCGAAAGCCACGGAGAAATGAAGGGACTGCAGTAGAGAGCTCTCAGGTTAAATACTGCCGTCTCCTCGAATAATTCACAGGCAATAAATGTGCCTTTTTCTCTTTAATGAAGCCTTTGCAGGTTGCGGGTCAAGTGAACTACCCATTGATACTGACGGGTGGGTGCCGATGATGAATGTGAAGTTGAGACTGGTGAAAGAAAGAAAGAAAATGAAATGAAATGAAATTGATACCTACCTACCTACATTGATACTTAGGTCAAAAGATCACTTTCATGATATAAATTCATAGGGTGCATTAACAAGGTCGTTTTATCTTGTATTCAAGATTTAACCCTCAGTGTTGTGCATCTCAATTTGTTCAGTCTCGGCCGCTGAACCAGTGGCAAAACCAGAAGTCACATTCCATGCGAGGTTCCCCTTCCACGGAAGCTTTTCCCATTCCCAGCCCTCCTCATACTCTGGCATCGACAGACTAATCTCTTGCACTGATCGCTTGTCTTGATCAGATGATCGTAAACCGAGGTACAAGGAGGATGAACCAGCAACTGACAAAGGCTCTTCCGCTTGATCAAGGCGAAATTTCCCAACGCACGATTGTCTATCGTCCTCATATCGAAACAAGAGCCCAGAGATCGAGTTATTGCCTTTGCAAACAACAACGTCTTTGACACTCTCAAGCGAGGCTTCTGAACACTCGACTGGGTCTGTTTCTGTTTCTGTTTCTGACTGGGTCGGTAGTCCCGCTGGCAAAGGATCCTCGTCACTTCCAGCTACAGTAGGAGCTGCGAATAAAGAGACGCCGTCCAAACGAGGGTTAAAATATACTCGCATTGGAGAATCCATCGACCCTTTGGATATGCACTTCCACTCGCCATGTGCTGTGTTGGCTCCTCCCATAATTAGTGTCCGGGACTGATTAGTTAACAGCTAGTACAATCAGCTTCAAACTCTAGGCAGTATACGTTATTTCAAGTCTTACCGCCAATGTAGTCTGTGGCCGCCTTTCATCTTCAGACGAGTCTTTCTTATCCTCTGATCCCTTTCTGGTGCGCAGCCAGACTTGTTCAACTCGTTCACCTGGATTCAATGGCTGATAAATCCAGCAAGGAGGTGACTTTTCTGAAGAAGTGTCTGGCTTTGTTGCTGGTCGTGTCTTCTCTTCGTTATCCTCAACCTCGCGGTAAAAGTCCAATGACTCCCCAGACTTGTGCACATGAAGGTCAACAAGCTGATCCTTGAACCAACACGCAGAATATCCCGTGGTCGCAGGCTCATTGAAGTCCAAAGCCACCATACGAGCTTCAATTGCCATACCAAGGCTTGAAGAAGAGTCTTTGGTGACGTGGTAAGCCATGTTCTTCAGTAGAGCTGGCGACATAGGATGTTGCCAGCAGATGGTGGGATTTAACGGAGCGGCTGCAAAACTGCGCAACTTGAGACCCTGGCGCAATGTGAGAACATGTATTAACGATAATTGATCCGGAGAGACTTACATCATCAGAGAATGAAAGGATTTTGCTGGTTATCGGAAGCGTACGCCACCAGCCTGAGTTGTCTTGTTTCTCAACCGAGACGCCTGTGGGGTTGTTTGTGATTTGCCGGATGCCCAAGTGATCCTCTGATATATAAAGAAAGTTCTCTTCCTGTTCCTCGGCTGCTTTCCATAGAAGTCGACTTCCCGGTTGCGGCGAGTTCGACAACGAGGCTATATACTCAATACCATCCAGGTTGAAGTGGGTAGCCCATACATCCTTCAATGGCTCAATGGTGCATTGATCCGGCTGAGAGACATGAGACAGTGAAGCGATTGTATAATGGAGAAACAGATATTTGTTAACCATGAGCAAAATCTCTGGTGGAATGTTTGCGAACTTGTCGCTCATGAGCTGGTGCAGATGATTCGAGATCCACTCTTGTCGTCGCTCATCTTCTTGAACCGAAGGCTCATAGGAGTATCTAGCAACTTGCACAAAGGCTTTCTTCTCGAGGCCGAATTTTGAGGCAATCTCGGAGCATTCAACATGGTATCCGATCGTTGCACATGAGTCGTGATTGCTTGTGCAGCGTCTAAAGGTTGCGTACCACTTATTGTCGTTAAATGAGTCGCAGGATGCAAAAGCAGTCGACTCGGTACCTCCAGATGCCCCTTTACCCAGAGTTAGTATCAAGCCTCGATGGTGAATTGGAATTGGAATTGGAATATAGAGCTTACTGGCGGTAATGAGCTCGCCGGGCTGGATGCGAAAACGGCACCATCCGCATCGACGGCTAACACAGTAAGACGGGTAAGGTATGATAGGAGGAATCGGATTTATATAATTCAGCGCATGCCACTCCCATCCTTCAGCGAATTCCATCCATTCCAGGTCCATTATTCGGTCTAGTCGGCGGATTTCCTCAGCGCTGAGTCCTCCGGTGTAGTCCATTAATTAACGAATTATGAAAGACGTGAGACTAAAGGAAGCTAACAGAGTATAAATACCCTGGGCTGCGCAGCGTCGGAATTGATGGAATGAACAGCTAGCTATTGATGATATCACGTGGTATTATCCAACGTCAGAAATAAGTAAACAACCAACTCACTCGTTCATATATAGCCTGAACATACGTGCATGTCCCTTCCTTTCATCATTGCCGAGGACCAAGGCCCATGTATACATGCCCGTACGTGTAAGCTGACGCACCCAGACTTCAAGTCGCAGGATAAAACTTGATATTCCAATCAGAATATGAAGTACTGCATTCAATAGACACTATTATCGTACACCCGAGTCGTTAGGCTGTCATGGTATCTTCCCTTCGCTCTGTCGTTGTTGTACTTCATTTTAGAGGGTGCGTCCATCGACCAGGGCCAACCAAACCATCATGTTTGCTTAGCTCAGATTGTTGATCCGTGCTGTGCCGCCTCATCCATGATGAATACCAGCGCTGAACCGTCTTTGTTGAAAATCCTCGACTATATCGAGGTAATGACATTGTTTGAGCAAGTGTCTGCTAGGCTCAGCAATGCGAGCGCCAACATGGTGTTGTGGCGCAGGTGTTGAGCAAAAGCCACTCCTTGCTGATGGAGTGCCACAATGCAGAGAGGATGCCTCTGGAACAGATGAGTGCAAACAGCACTATAAAATAGGTACCATTCACAGTAACATCCTGAAAACCCAGGCTCTGACCAACGCTTCAGTAACTGACGCCACTATTCTCTTCAGAACTCACCTTTATGAGCTTTTCAATCAATTTAATGCTCCTCTCAGCCAAATCTCTGTCAGCTTCGCCCTAACCAAAACACCACCAGTCGCCATGCTCAAGCCGGAAGAAAGATTCTTCGCTCTTGAAGGCGGTATCTACCCGGGGGGGCCAAGCACTTGGTACGTAATGGATTGGGACCAGCGCCGTCTTATATCTGTTACCATGGATGAGGTGCTTGAATCGGCAGAACCAGCAATCGAACAACTTCAGAAGTTTGCAGATGATCTGGCTCCAGATGTCTTCGAAATTCGAGTTTCCCCGCAGGGTGAATTGTTATCAGTATCTACTGATCCAAAGGACGACAATACCTTCTGCTCCTTCTATCCGCCTCTCGAAGCAACCAAACATCCGGAGGGTATTCAAGCTATTTCACGGTCCTATCTTGAGGAGCTTGACAGACTGGGGCCCTTGGTGGATCTTGTCACGGACCTTCGGTCCTCTGAGCCCGGCAACAAGGTCAGTGCTCACCCATCGACTGATACGACGTGTCCTACAAGAACTGATTTTTGAATGTAGTTGGTTTTTAAGTATTACTTTGTCTCCCAACGCATGTCTTACATATGGCGTGAGATGAATCTGTGGATGCGTTTGCCCTCCAAACATCCGCACATCGTGTCCTTTGACAAGATAGTCGTGGATGAGCTAGAGGGCCGCTGTGTTGGGTTCACAATTGAGTATATCCCTGGAGGAACCCTTGAGGAGAATAAATCTCGGGTTTTTAAGCACAAGTGGCTCCTTCAGCTGATTTCAGTTATCGATGAGCTCAACTTGAATCTAGGGATTACCCATCAAGATATCGCACTTCGCAATATTCTTATCAACGATAAAACAGATTCCTTAATGATCTTCGACTTTAATTTCTCTGTTCGTACTGGAGAGGTGGGGTACAGCGAGGCTCGCAATGATGTTGACGGGGTTATATTCACTATGTACGAGCTTATTACCGGCGATACAAAGTTGAGGGCTGTTCGGCACGAAGAGCAGAATGTCTCTGACATCGAAGAAATCTCTTGGACCAAGCATCCCGATGTTCAACTTGACCGCCCAGTTTCAGACTTCCGCGAGGTACTCGACAAATGGTCCGCAGAGAGGCGTAAAGGGAATGCTATATCATATTACAAAGATGCCCCAAATTACCTCGACTGGCCGAGCATGCCTCAGCCGCCCCCTTCGGAAGTTACAACATACTACGCAGCCGGTCCTGTGAAAGAGCTAAAGGTGCTATGGAGGACGGAGAGGAGGGAGATGGTGGAACAAGGAAAGCCAGTTCTGAACTGGCAACGCCCTGCCCAGCGGAATATTAAGCCTGGGGGTAGAATCCTTGAGACAGGGGGCTATATTCAGCATGCTTAAGATTCCGTTTTTTTTTTTTTTTCTCTTTTTCTTTTAATAGAGGTTTGTGTTAGCCTTCACCAAGTCTTTTGATAATAGGCCAATAACATTGGGAAAAATACAATAATTATTTATACAACTTTATTATTACTATTTTGTTAGACAGGTCTCTTTTAATGATATAAAGAGGTTCAATATGTATGCAATAGAAGTGAGGGAAGAAAAGAGTCCAGGATCAAGAGGAATCCAATGGGTATTTGTATTCAAAAATTGTGGTAGGCTTCACACTCCCACACAGGCTCTTACTAAACATCAACACAAATTATTAGACCTTATACCCAACCACCCTCATACAGGTCTGAACATGGAACCAAATCAAGGACCTGATTATGCCCGCGACCAGTGGCTAGCATCATACTCAGGGGGGCGTATCTGGGTAAAGTGCACACGCAACCCTTCGATGCTGGTATGTTCAGACCCCTTGATCACAGAAATCTTCCTTCAAAGCGGAACGCCCCCTTATCCAAGTTCCGATGGGCTCACTGCAGACGCATGTTATCGTCCACGTATATGCGCAGCCGAAAAGGCCTTGAACGAAACAAATTAGCCTATTCATCCATGAGTCCGGCGGGACTCAGCAGTGAGGCATTCCTGAAACCGTCATCTCGAACCGCGAGCCCAGGCCGTTCAGAATTAGGACAACTTCTTCTGCATGAGATCAGCCAATTCATCAAGTAGTTCCACCGTTTCAGCTGGACTAGCAATCCATGCCGTTGTGCCGACGCTTCGTGCTTTGAAGTCATTGGAGCCAGCACTCAAGAATTGATCGCCTACGTGCAGAGTATTCTCTCCGCGGATAGCGCCACCATTTTCCTTACTGCCAAACCATTGCTGACAGACCGTTACACCCCAACTCTTGTCACCAATGTCGACAAACACATCGTTACCGCCGTTGAAAGCACAAAACGGTACACGGCGTGATTGACTTGCTACTGAAGGTGGAATTGGTGGGGAGTTTGGTCGATGCTTGGTAGGGCGCTCTTCACTAGATCCAAGACTGCTGAGCTCAAGGATGCGCTGGACGACTAGAACAGTCTCCTCGAGGCTCTCACGGGCGATACGAGTTCCTGGTGTCTTGGGAATGATACCCACGGCACGGTCCTTGCGCATGATCATAGCAGGCAGGTTCAGGTTGTTTACGCAATCGCGAAGGGCGCCCTCAGCAACATCCAACAACCTTGTAATGTCGGCATCCGACCATGAGGCCATCTCGGGTGTCAGCCATTGAGTCCGTGGGACCGGAGCCAGCTTATGTGGCGAAGAAGGCGAGTATTCAAACAAGTAGTTTGCTTCACCTCCCATGATGATAATGTTTTGCTTTTGAATGGGGTCCAGATCAGTCGATTCCGCAATGGCATCAAGCAATCCATGAAGGCGCTCATAGTAGCGGTCAGCTGATGTGTAACCAGCAGCCGTGACAATACCGATCTTGATGTTCTTCCGTAGGAGATCTAGTATCTGTAAGCATACGGTTTGCTGATTTCTGAGAGCAGACTTACCGAGAAGACGGGGAATCACAGGACTTGTCGGTTCAAGGTTGAAACCGTCGTCATACAGTGTTACATCACCATCAAAAGTGGCCAACTGCAGTGATCCGTTGGTCACAGCCATAGACTGAGCTGAGTTGAGGATTTGGCGAACATCGTTGAAAGAAGGGGCAACAAATCTTCGCGACGAAATGTATCTCTTCCTGTCTTGATACTTGAAAGCTGCTTCAAGGGGGAGGCGGGTGAAGAAGGGGCCCGCAGTGGGGATCAGCATCCGTAGCTTTGACGGGAGCATGGTGTCATCTTGCTGACGGCTAACTGTTTGGAATTAGACATGGTTTGCTTTGAAGAATAAGATGGGATCATACTGTGGTCATCAATCATGAGCTCGACATCACGCATAATCTCAGCGTAGCGGCGGTGAGCCTCCTCGGCCATCTGAGTAACACTGGGGCCATCTCCAAAGACACCTGTAGGTTGAGAGTAGAGGACGAAGGGAACAGCTAGGAGACCTTTGACCCATTCTGAGATTCGAGTTTGTTAGCCGAACTGATTATGAGGTGAAGAGCGCTATGGTGGGACATGTGATGCGGGGATGGGAGCCAAAATGATGGATCAAGGTGATTGCGTGATGTGTAATGTTGTTCGAGAGACTCTAGGGCAAGCGAGGTCCAACATACCAATAAATTGGTCTCTTCGGTGCGTCTTGAGGGCATCTGTTTGCTATCATGAGCTTGTGTAACCATGAGTGTTTGGAGTAGAAGACAGCAAGGGATGGAGACTGAGGTGGGGTTATGGGTGGCTTGGCTTACACTCGACACGGTAACGGGTGGTCATGTTTGCAGATGTCTAGGTAGGTAGGTAGGTATATTGTGCCTCTGGAGTAATAATAATAAGAGTCTAAGTTGTATGAGAAGAAAGGAAGAAGAGAAGTGTCGTTGTGTTTGACAAGCTGAGGGGAGATGAGAGACGGTGTGACTTGCCTGACCAAGGTAGACCGAGAAGGCCTGAGCCTCCGAATCCGGGTGACGTACGGGAGCCGCCGCAGCGTTGAGCGGGGAACGCCGACCACTAAGATACCCCAAAGCTTTAGAGGAGGAGCCATCTGATTGGCTCGGGGTATTCAAGATACCCCTGTATTAAGCTTGGCATGGGAGATCTCCAACTCCAACTAGGATACCCTAAACAAACCATCAGCCTCACTATTTCGATCTTTGGCATTGGATTGATGTGACAAATCAAGAGTTGCTTCTGATGTTGAACATTACTGCTGCGAAATAGCGACCTTGTGTGCTAAATATATAGGAATTAATATGATGTTCGCGCTTACTATAAGCAAGACGAACCATTGTCTTTGGCCAGCAATCATGTACCCAACAACACCCAACATACATTCCATGTCAGCTGACAGGCATATTGTGTAAATAAATACAAAATCGCATCATAGGGACATTCTACTCAGTAATATGACTGTAGATCAACCAACTCTGTGCTGAAACTAGGCATTGGTCCTCAATCTTTCAGTGGCTGGCTGAAGCTGCTAACGCATGTCTCAAGCTATCTTCAATACACGGACGCCTCAAAACCTCTTGGTCATCTAATAAGCAAGCTGTGTGAGTTGCGGTGAAACACGAGATGGTGAAGAAATGGTCATAGCAACTGATGTATATAATGATGATCTTCCCATTGTTCTGTTTTGTCTTATTCTCTGGTGATATTGACCCGAGAAGTGACTCAGCCGTGAGATCCAACACAGAAGCAGGTTCAGAGTGTAAGAGATTTAACCATCCCCTATCGATTTCGGTCAAGTAATGAAGGCCCAACTTGGGAGTTCTCTCCCACCGGGAGACAAGCATGTAAGAGTCGCCTCTTTAATGTCCCAAAAATTCACTGTACTCACATATGTCTCCAGGGCGTCAGCGTGTATATCCCGACATGGAAAGATACTGTAGCTTGGGCTAAAAGAGACCCCAACCTCATTGCTCAGCTCAATACGGGCTACCCTTGATTCTTCATCCCTCTCATCGTCAACCAACTCGCCGAACGACTGCTTAAATGGACTTTTGAGAGAGCACTAGGACCGTGTTCATCCGAAATAAATACTTTTTTGGTGGAGCCAGGACGTTCGGCGATGCTATTTCCAGCGAGTCATCAGGCGAAGATGTGCCAGACGTACCTAAATGCTCAGAACAAGGGAGTTGCGTTTATCTTGCGAGTTGACTTCAACAATGGGGTACATCTTGCCGAGAGTTTAGCGAAAGAATGCACCGTGAACGAGATATACGTAGTTGTATATCCTGAGCACTTTCATGATGCCTTGGATGTGGCAAAGGGACCAAGTTTGGGGACAAATTTCACTCTGTGCTGTGCGTATACACTCTTTGCACATTACTTGGAGCTTGAATGGGCAGCCAAATATGGTGTTGTTGAACATCTGGTTCGTATCAGTATGGGTATTGAGAGTCAGGAGTCTTTGAATCAAGTTGTGAAGACAGCAATAGATGCGGCTGAACACGCAAATGAGCATGTCAATCGAAAGCTTTGATTCATCCAAAAGTCATATATTTTAGACTTGCAGGGCTTTTAGTTCAATTATAATACTATCGTGTAAATTGGCTTGCAAACACTTCTGGAATGTACCTCATAGTTTCGACTTACACGTAGACAACAATCCGCATCGCTGTGAGATGATGTGCCGTTCTTTACTTCACGATATAATGAGTACATGTTAGTAAATAAAACTCAAAATAAGCTTAATTATTTAATTAGGACAACACGATCTCTCAGTTTAGGGCTTCTAGAAGGAAAGAAAGGAGTGCCATGCTGATAGGGCGCGTGCCGAAGTGTGAAGTTTGATTGACAAGCAAGGGCTCAAAAGTCACTTCTTCCAATTAATTCTCCCCTTAAGGTTTGCACGCCATTCGCCCTGTGATTACAGAAATGCAATATCAGAAACCTTGATAATCACTCGACACGTGTGGCGACAAAATATTAAAACAAATACTGAAAGCCTGAGTACCTGATCACCAAAGCTTCTTCTTTTGCAATCTTCTCCCTTATACAAGTTTTTCCATCCTAGTCTTACAGAGAAAATCACCAAAATGCGTCTGCTGCTAATCCTCCTGACACATCTAACCCTCACCCTTGCCTGCTCCCGAGTCCTCTACTACAACCACCGCCAAGATGAAGAAGACGGCATCACAATCGGGCGCTCCGTCGACTTCGTACAGGACTCAACTCTCGCCTTCTGGGTCTTCCCGCGCGGGTTAAAACGCACAGGCGGCGTGGGCGATCCCTTCAGATGGACCTCTAAATACGCCTCCACCACAGCCGTCATGTTCGACCAGATGTTCGTGGAGGGTATCAACGAGCGTGGCCTTTCGGCGAGTGCATTGTTTCTAGGATCGGATGCGTATGGGCCGGATGAGAAAAGTGTTCCAGGCATGTCGTCGGGTATTTGGATGCAGTATTTTCTTGATACATTTGAAACTGTTGATGATATCTACATGGAGATGTGCCCTTCCTCGGGCAAGGAGGATTGGTTCGAGGTCGTGAGGGAGGTTCCAGTTGATGGGGTCGAGACCAAGATTCACCTTGCGATGAGTGATCTCACAGGCGATAGCCTTATCATGGAGTACGTCAAGAAGGGGAAGCTCAAGTGCTACCACTCCAAGGACTACACTGTTGTTGCTGGTGACACATACCACATGTCTCGAGGCCGAGACAGATGGAAGATCTGGGAAGAGGTCAAGAATCGAAAGATGAGCAACTGGCCAAAACCATACGGTGAGTTATAATGCACTCACTGCCTAATAGAACAAGCTAACAAATCTCCAGAGAAATATGACCGTCTTTTCTTCTTCAACCACAACATGAGACCAGCCAGCGATTTTGCTACTGCCCTTGGCAACACAATGGGCATGATCCGTGCTGTTAGCACACCACAGATTCTCGTCAACCCAGAAGACGTCGCCAAAAAAGATCTCTGGCCAACGCAGTGGAGGATGTATAGCGATCCAGGCCAGGGCTTTGTTTACTACGAAGATGCCCTAACTCCCTTGACTTTCAACTACAACCTCAACGACTTTGACTTGACAAAAAACGCAGACATTAGGGTGCTTAGGACGAGTAAAATGAAGTGGGATGGGGAAACTGGCACAGGAGGAAACATGTCTGGTTGCTTTCGTGCACTGAAGAGAGGTCAAACTGCCCCCTTCGTAGTCGATTAGGAGTCTCTGTTGAGAATATTGACCAAAGATTGGAACTATGCGGATTTTATTTATTTACCTTTTGACTGTGACTGTGACTGACTATTCAGCTCGAGACTTGCTGTCGCCTCTTCTCTTTAGCTCGTAACTATCATCTCATATCATCTCATCCCCACTCAACTCACACTCCCCCTCCCTTGAAGTGAGTCTCTCTCGTCTTGTCTCATGTTAAGACCATCCTCAACCACCCCCTCGTCATTCTCAGTTTCCCATCAAAAAACACCTCAGCAACTTCCTCGTAATTCTGCTCCCCTATACCAATCATACCCACGGCACTCTTTTGAGGGGTCCTCCAGCATGTGGGTTCATCATTGTTTGCACGTTCTAAGTCTCTTTCTTTTGATATGGGCTCATCAACACACTTCTTCTTGATCTCCGGGGAATCTTTACTCCTGCCCTAACATGAAAGAGGAAGGGGATATAACAAAATTGGCAGAAACAACTCCAATAACTCAGTCAGATTATTCGCCAAACGCGTGTGCGACCGCGTCGATCAGGCCCAACCACCTAGCTGGCACCGCCGTTGGGTGCACTGAGGTTGGCCGCCATGGCAGCAGCCTGTTGCTGAGCCAGAAGCTGAGCTTGCTGCGCTTGCTGCACCTGCTGTGCTGCGATCTCATCCGCCTTGACCATCACGGACTGAATCACGTTTTGATCATCAGCTGTGAGGTGTCCAGCCAAGCTGCCATAAAACTGGGGTTGCTCTTGTTGCATTTCTATCCAAGTCAGCAGTGTTCAATTACATGTGTGGCATTAAGGCAAGTGCTCACTCATCAAAGTGTTGCGGAACAGTTGGTAAGGCTCAATCTTATCGAGCGGAGACTCAAGCAGGACGGAGTCTTCGCCCAGGTCATCCTCCTCAACGTCATCAATCGCTCGGCTGAACTTCTGGGCCTGTATCCGTTAGCGCTGTTCAAAAATTCTTTGGCGTTCCTTTGACGTACCTCCTCATTAAGAAAGTTGAGATAAGCAGTGCTCTCATCCTTAGATTCAGATGTCTCGCCAGTCTCTTCTTCCTCATCGGCGTTCCAGTTGGCCTCATCATCATCCCACTCATCTTCTTCACCATAATCGTAAGTGGATTCCAGGTGGAAGTCGTCACGGAGAGCCTCATCGCGGTCTGTCGTCGGTTAGCCTCGATTCATTGATATCACATGCACTTGAAAATAGCTTACTCTTCTGGGCAGCGGGAAGGGAGCGGAACAACTCGGTAATACCCTGAAGCAATCTAGGCCAGCCAACGGAAACACTGGATGGAACGTGCTCGGGGTTCAGGCTAAGCAGAGCTGAGATGGCAACAATGCAGAGCTTCTTGTCATGAACACGGGTAAAAGCTGTCATGCTGCCGAACCAGAGGCTGAAGAAACGGTTTGTCCATCCCTTGTTCTCAAGAATTTGGAGAGTGAGGAGGGGATTATAGTGGATGGAGTTGATCACCATTTCCATGAGGTGGATGCGATAGCTCTTCACCTTGATATCCTGGTTGGCGAGAATGTTCATAGCAATGTTGATGAAACCTTCAACGCAGCTGTCAATTTGCCCCTTGAGGCTAAGCATCATCGCCTCGGCCAACTTGCACGCACATATCCTCTCGACACCGCCCTGAATGCTGTCGGTGAACATATCGTCTACCATGGAGTAAAGGGCCTGAGTGTACTCGGGCTTCTGAGCAAGCTGGGGAGCACCGAACTGGACAAAGTTATCCAGGGCAGGCAGCATATCCTCCAGGTAGTACTCAGCACCAGCCTTGAACGTAGTGTGGATCAGCTCAAAGGCTTGCCACATGGTGGGAGAGATAGACTTTGCGGCGAACGTGCAGCTATCGATGATCTCGAAAACCTCATTGTAAAGATCGTAAAGCTTGTTCTCCAGAGTGACCTTGATAACAGGCATGAGGACAGCCTCAATGTGGAGCAGAACATCGGGGGTACTCTCGAGTGTGAGGATAAGAGTTCCAATGGTCTGCAAAACACCCAGAGCTGTGATACTCTTGTCGTCGTACTCGTTGTAGGGCTCGCCGTCGTCGCTAACCTTGCTCTCCTTCTCGAGAAGCTCGCGGACAATTCGCATATAAGTATCTCTAAGCTGCTCGCTCAGAGCAACAGCAAAAGGAGTAAGTTCAGTGGCGAACACCTCAACGAAGTCCTCCATGACGTTGGCGAGCGCATCGATATCTGCCTCGTTGGCAAGCTTGAGCAGCTGCTGCATGATCGTAGGAATGTTTTGCTGCATGCTTGTTCGAATAACATCGTGGCGGATAAGAGGCTGAAGAGCGAGAGCGGCTGTGACACGAACTGGCAAAGCAGGATCGGCCATACAATCCAGAATGTGTCGGTAGATGGTAAGGAGATTGTTCTGGTCTTGGAAGTTGAGCTGCTCGAACTTCTCGATGGTGTCGCAAGCACGAGCTCGGAGGTAGCCCTGGTGACTGGTGAAGTCGGGGAAAACGTAACGGACAAGGAAATATTCGACTTGGTCCGCAATAGGGCTCTTCTTGCCCAGAATGACGGGGGCCAGAGTGGCGATCATGCGCAGAGCACCCTCCTTGGCAATATGGTTCTTTTGATCGTCTGCAGCCTGCTCGTACTCGGTGACAACGGCATTAACGAACTTGAGGATCTCAAAGGTCTCCTTGCGACGGTTCTTAGTAAGGTTGACGAGGAAGTTGGTAGCGGCGACATCAGGAGCAGATGCTTCCTCAAAGTAGTTAAGCTTTCGGTGAAGATACTCGTCGGGCTCATCCTCGAACTGCTCAATGTCCTCCTCGGTGAGGCAAAGGACAGGGAAGACGAAGTGGGTAACAAGGTTGGTAAGATGAGGCTTGAGGTGTGTCCACATCTCCTTGGGCCGAACCGACTCGTCGAGGAAGACCAGAGTGTAAGAAAGACAAGGTCGACTGAGCCAGGATGTCTTGGCGACCCATTTCTCGATCTCTTGGAGGTAGTGCTTGAGGATCTCGGGGGCAATGTTCGCGGTGAAGTCCTTGGCGAAAGCGAGTGCGTCTTCGCCTTTGCCAGGGCTGGCAGGGTTGCCATGTCTGAGGACAGTATGTTAGTTGGAGACATCAAGATTAGCAATCGGGATCAGTCCTACCGAATAAATAGGCGGTTCAGGTTAAAAAATGCCCACTTCTTGGCCTTCCACCAGTGATGCTTCTCACGTTCATGTTGATCACCCTGCATAGCATTGGCGGGGCAGGTCTTGGAGACTGTGTGGAGGAAAACTGTGCACCAAGCAATGTTGGTATCGCGCTGTCGCAGCGATGGGGAAAGTTCCAACTATGAACAAGGTCAATACATGGCGCTTGAGAGAATAATATCCAGGGAGGTGCGCACCCATGTTGCATGCTTGTAGGCCTTCAAAGCCAGGTGAAGCATCTCACCAGCCTCATCGCTCTCCTGGTTCACCAGCTCATTACAGATGGACAGAAGGCGAGGGAAGGTTGCCTCGACAATCTTGTCAAAGTGTTGGCGGTCATCGCTATCAGTCGATTTGTAACGGAACGCACGGCAGATGGCGAGCAGACACTGCAGACCAGCGAGAACGGAACCGGGATTATTCGTGTTTAGAAGCTCGACGGTGAAGTCCATGAACTTCGGCCAACGGGCAGGGAAGTCATATTGGAGAATTCGTTGGAGGACGGGGATGAGCTGTTGGCGGACGAGGCCTTCGGACGTAGCGAGAATCGGCAGAAGGCGGTCTCGTACACGAGTCTTCTCTTCTTCAGGAATTATAGCGGTGGGGGGCTCCGTAGAGTACCCCTCATTATTGTACCATGATCGATTGACACGGTTCTTGACGTAAATAACGGCTGGAGTGGGATTTGGTCAGACGTGAACTGATGAAGCAAGCGCACAAGTAGGCTAGACAAGAGGGGCACGAGAGTTATTAGACATACTCGACAGACGAACGCTAGCCTCCTGCTCGGCTTGTAGAATATCGAGCAGGCATTCGAGGAATCCGGGCTGTTCTTCAATCTAGACGGTGAACGGATGCAAATTAGCCTTTGGGGTTTCTAGTGGAATTGGAGATTGGCGCAAGGGCGCAGGTGCACAAAGAAGCGTTGGACACAGGAAACCCAAAGCGGGCGGGAAAAAGCCAAGCTAGCCATCGTAACAAAGAGCAGAGTCGATGACCAGCCAAGTCTCCAATGATACCCAAGCACAAAAGGCTTCCCTTGACCCAAGACGCAAATGCAAGACGCACCTGTTTTAACTGAAGCTCAGCACGTCTTCGGCTGTCTGCATCAGGGTCCAAGCTAGTGGCAAGCAAGGACCTCACAGCGGCGGGATCCATGGTGAAGGGTGGATATGGAGAGAAGTCGACGTCGAGGCCGAAGACGATGGGAGAGTGAGGTTGGAAGAAAGGCGGACGAAAGAGGCGGAATCAGGATCTGTCAGGTCTGGATAAGGATGGCGAGCGGCGGATGGCGGGGCATCTAGAGACGACCCAAAAAGCACAAAGCACCCAAAGAAAAGCACAAGTCCAGTCCAGCTAGTCCACAGTTCCAGCGGCCACGAGCCACGGTGTGAAGCAGAAGAAGTCTCAAGTCGAGCGAGGTCCGAGTCACTCGCCTTGGAAAGCTACAGCAACTTTTTGTTGATAAAGAATTTGCTTTTCTTTGAAGGAGCTGAAATATTAGGTAGGTCCCGTTGGACGATGCCAGAGGCCCAAAAAGTTGTAGTCGGCAGAAAGTACCACCAGGGCCGTCCGTGTGTGCGAGTGTCCAGGGGCTCAAAAAGATGGGATATGAGGGGTTCTGATTGGGGCCGGGTAGGGCTCCAGGCCAAGGTGCGTTGCGGGTTTGGTTTGGTTTGTGTGGGACGCAATTCGGTCGCTCGGCGGCGGAAGCTTTCAGAGATGGAGACGGCGTCGGGACGGAGTCGAATGAACTGGAGGAGCGAAAAAAAAAATAACACACACGCACTTTTTTTCGCCTGTGAGTGGGTCTTTCTTTTTTTCTTCTGCAGGAATGATGAAATAGCCAAGGGGGCCAGATATGGATAAAGCGTCTGTCTGCCTGGGCATCGATGATGTGGGATTTTTAGGCGTTGAAGCATCAAAAGACGAAGATTGATTAGGGTATGGCAGTACACCTGGTGTTTAGACAATATGAGGTTGTTATTCACTGTCGAGAAAGAGGCGGGGCACATTCACTGCTGAAGACATCAAAAACTGGAAAAGGAAGTCACAATGTCAGGAAGCTGAATGCAACAACACCAAGGCAGGAGGAGGAGCAACTGTGGCAGCTCATGATGCAAGGGTTCTTACGTTCAACACTCTGACAGACACCCAACAAGCTTCGAGTCAAAGCAATCCAATTTCTTGGGCCAATAGTTGTGGTACCTTACGACGCACCAAATCTTGGCGATTGGATCAAGTACCGTAAGCACCCAAAAAAAGAGCACACAGCATAACTGCATCCATAGCACGAGTCTGCCACGAGCAATGCACGAGGTCACCCATGGCTAAATGGACGATCACTTTTAGGGCCAGGTCTTATTTAAATTAAGTAGGGGCAAGCGCTTTTGCCGTGGACGATGAATGCCCTGAATCGATCACCGAATTATTATTAATCACAAATAATTAGTGGTATGTCACTGATAATGACATGCACTTGAAGGATCCAGCTATACAATAACAAATTTAAATTAATCTCGATTGGATGCTACCCAGTTGTTTATAATAATATAATAATAAGGG
>JABCJY010000314.1:0-25154 GCA_013184415.1 Fusarium concolor | reverse complement strand
TCTGCATACTACCACTACAATGCCCACCCAGCGCACCCCGCCCCCGTGTCGCACAACCACCATAGCGGCCGAAATCGCAGAGCTCCCCGTCTCTCTGTTTCTCAACAAGCCCAACGCCAGTTCCGCGGCGTCCGCAGCATGAAGGAACTTAACGAGACTGCTTCCCTCTCAGCTTTCCGATCCAAGTTCGAGACCAGCCGATCCTTTGATCTTGAAGATGACATGGAGTTCTGTCCTGGTCTGTTGACCGAGACTGACGTGAGTTGTCCCGTCGCTGATTATATCGGCGAATTAATCTGACTTGTTATTCGCAGTTGGTCTCCATCTCCAGCGCATCTGAACGCTCCTCATTAGCCAGCAACTCGCCCGACTCTTCTCCCACGCAGCACCCCAATACTGTTGCTCCTGGCTTCTCTCTCAACTCAACCTCCCCCGCCTTCATCCCTCCCACCTACCAGCAACAGCCAAGCATGAAGCTTCACCAGCCCTCAGCCACCCGCGGCCGTAATGCCATTCCCATCATCAACCCCGCTACTGGCATTACTATGTCAAGCCCTCCTCAGTCAGTATCGCCTGGCAGGATGCAACAGTCGATGCGTCGGTGGTAAGCCGCCACACGTCGCTTCTCATGCACGTGCATGAGTCGACTGGTGTGTCGCGTTACCGGCGATGCACTTGGAACTGTAAACACAACCGTTCGTTCTTGGCAGCTATTTATCTTGGCGGGCATATTGACTGATCGAGACTTGATCTTGGCATCATCTTATCATTTGGGCTGGTTTCCTCTAAGCTTTTGAGGGCAATCGCTTGACGCGACTGTCTCCACTGTTGGCGACAACAATTTCGACAACCATCACTCTTACCATCCTTACCTCTTTCCCCTGTATAAACATCCCCTAATCAACATACCTCTTGTTTCACCAACAAGTTTATGAGGATAATACTGGCACGGCATGATAAAGATCGATACCATTTTCGGCTTGGTTACTTTGTTATTTTTGCAACAAATCAAATACCTAGGGTTGGGTGTCCGCCTCTGCAAGATGGGGCTACAAGACACGAACGGGCGTTTTTTGCATTTTAAGACGACATTGCATCGGTGTTAGGCGGCACGAGTATCGGATTTTCTCGGCATCAACTGTTTTCATTTTACATGGTAGGCATGGGTTGGCCTCGCCATTCATATCAAAATGTCTTCTCTCATCGCGGTTATGGGTTATGAAGTCATCAAGAGAAAAAGAACAATATAGAAGGGAGTGCTTTTCGCAAGCGGGGTCTTTATCGGTGTTATTTGATCGGTCGCATCTTGGAAATATCTTTGGGCGGTGGTCAGGATCGAGACGAACGGTGTTTTTGCGACAATTGATATCCCTTTACGGGACGGGAATCTGGGAAATTACGGGGAGTTGGTCGAATTTTGGTGTTGTCCCGTTGCTGCACTGAACGGGAACAAAAAAGGTTCACCTTTGCCCATTCTTTTTCTTTGTATCATCTTGGGACGGCCTATATATTTGTCCTCTTTTTGTTTTGTTCATGGTTTGGGCTTCAGTGGCACTTACTGCGAGTGCTGGCCTGGCCTTCCTTGTTTTTGGGACCGGAGTAGCTTACACTTTGGAGCGTTGCTTGGTTAGCTCTTGTCCAGGTCGGACGGGCTTCGTTTACAATATTTTGTGTCGCCTTGGCAAGCGTCTGGAGTGTTAGGGGGCCTGGGATACATGTCATGATCAGATTCAAAGAGGATTTTGGGATTTGGGAGGCCCTCGAGCCTGGTTTTGCGGTGCAGCGGTAGACTGCATGTCTAGCTATTGTTAACTGGGTATTGGCGCTGTCTGATTGCGACGACGCGGCTTCAGCGCTGCGAGACGAGAATACACGAATGTTCAAATACCTTGAAATGTTATTATGCGACTGACATGTGGTGAGATTTAAGTGAGCGATTTGAGGTATGACCATCTGCTGTGTGATAAAGTCTGACGTGAAATGTTGATGGAGTTACGACATGAGTGAATTGTGGTTGTTATACCATATGGTTTGTTAATTGTCATTGCCCTCCTTTCATATCAATTCCTTACTTTGCAATGTTGATTTCCAATTGTTGTTCCATAGGTACCCTGGTGAGATGCTCATCAGGAGTTGAGCTTCTTATTGACCCCACATCACATCACAGCGTCCCATTATCAACCACAGCCACACAATTGGGTCTCCAAAGCCAGCTTTAAAGAACCATGGCATTCACATCCTCGGTAAAGGTTTAAGAGACAGCTCCATTGCCCAATCGGGGTGGCATGGGCTGAGTGGGGAATGAACGCATCTTCATTTCAAGGAGGAAAGGAGGGAGAATTCGAAGTTGATGATGCTCGTGACGTCACTCTCCCGCAAATGGACAGTAAGGAAGGTACCTGCTCGAGGAGAACAGTATTAACATGTCTTCCCCTGCAGCTGAGTTTTTCTTTCTTTCTCTTTTCTTCTCACTTCTCCCTTTATTCCAATCCTTCGTCTTTGCCGGTTCTTCAATATTAAAGCTCTGGTGTGCCTTACGAATTGATACAAAGTCACTTTTAAATCAACAAGATGATGTCAGCTCGATCCATGATGGCTCTGCGCTCTGCGCAAACCAGCAAGATGATCTTCGGACGAGGTTTCTTTACTACATCGACACGTCTCGGTCTTAAGGAATCATCCACTCGTAAGTTCTTTCTTCTCACAGGCCAATTGAACGCATCTAACTTTGCAGAAACCAATGTCGACTATGATAAGCACAAGCAAGACTCCCTCAAGAAGCAGAAGCAGGGCAGCGGCCACTGGAAGCCCGAGCTCGCCTCGGACAGCGAGGAGGCTGTCAAAGCTGATCGATCGCAAACTGATCCTAACAAGGATATCAAGAACCTCCAGGACCGAACCAAGGCCGCGGCCGAGGAGACTCACAAAGCCGGTACTAGCACACGGGATAACATGTAAAAAGACTGTTGTGATGAGGGGGACTCGATCAATGGATTGTTTGGGAGTTAAGGACTTGACGACAGACTGTACTATTTGTGCACAATAGTTATTAATAAGAACAACCTCGATGTCAATGCTGTCGGCGCAATTTTAATACCTAGTATTGCCCCAGCCTCGTGTCACACTCGAATATACGTGCAGCTGGATCAATTGGTCCTGTTGGAAGTCGCGGGTAACTATGTGCATGTGTATGTATCATATTTTGCTTCGGTTACTGAGCTCATACATGTGGCGACGTTGCGTAGCTTGAGTGTGACCAGGAATGTTTTATCGTTTGCTTCAGCAATACAGATCAACTTCACACACACACACACAACTCGAACACGATCTCCGATGACCAATTGAACAATTCTCACCATTATATCCTTCAGCAAGAATCACATTTCCACGTGAACATGTTCCAAAGTGGTGTATTACAGGGTAAGCTCGCGTGCCCCTCTAAGTTCACTTTATCGATAAGCCCCAAAGTTCAAGCTCGTCCATCCATCAATTTATTTCGCCGGTCTCGGTCGGCCCAGTTCTCCGAAGCTCCCAATATCTCTCTTCTCCTCCTCGGGCCTCGTCCAGCCCATTGACCCTCTCCTGGACCTCCCCTCCACAAACGTCTTTCCCCAAAAACACACCCGAAATCATGTCCGCAAACCCTCCGACCTTCCAATTCGCCCTTCTCGCTGGCGCCCTCGCTGGAACAACCGTCGACCTCTCACTCTTCCCTCTCGACACCCTCAAGACCCGTCTTCAGTCCTCGACCGGCTTCTTCCCATCCGGCGGCTTCAGCGGTATTTATCGCGGTATCGGCTCTGCGCTCGTCGGTTCTGCGCCTGGTGCTGCCTTCTTCTTCTGCACGTATGAAGGTGTGAAGGGTTTCTTGGTTGATAAGGACAATATTGCTGCGCCGGGATGGAAGGCTCCTCTTTCGCATATGGCTGCAGCAAGCGCTGGTGAAGTAGCTGCTTGCGCTATCCGTGTGCCGACCGAGGTTGTGAAACAGCGTGCGCAGGCGGGCCACCATGGCGGTTCTTCAGCCGCTGCTCTGCGTGCTATTCTTTCACGCTATTCGAGCCATGGGTTTGTTCCTATGTGGCGAGAGCTTTACCGTGGTTGGGGAATTACTGTATTTCGTGAGGTGCCCTTCACAGTGATCCAGTTTCCACTGTGGGAGGCTATGAAGTCCTGGGGACGACGCCGTCGTGGTGGTCGTGAGGTCACTGGTGCGGAGAGTGCTCTCTATGGAAGCATGGCTGGTGGATTATCCGCAGCGCTGACGACACCTCTCGACGTACTCAAGACGAGAGTCATGTTGTCCAAGGAGAGCGTTTCAGTGTCGGAGATGTTTGGCCGGATATTGCGTGAAGAGGGCAGCAGGGCCTTCTTTGCTGGTGTAGCACCTCGAGTGACGTGGATTTCTATCGGAGGTGCAATCTTCCTGGGAAGTTATCAATGGGCCATAAACACAATGAATGGCGTTGTATGACAAGGGAAATAAACAGATCAACAAATGGGGCCGTATTGTATGATATAAAGCATGGGCATGGAGCAAGGAGTCAAGAGGTGGGCGGTCTAAAAAGGGATACTGAGGCTTAATTTCTCGATAATGGTATATACGCCTCGATGGTATCTAACCTATGTACAAATCTATATACGATGAAGGGACTCGCTGGTGACAAAAGTCAACCTTTAGGCCCCAAGACCTTAGGTAAACTATCCCTAATCTTTATATCACCCTTACCTTAATCTAGATTTTTCTACAACCCACCTGGTTGAGCAGGAGTTTGACCATTAGTGTTTGCCTCTTCTGTGGCGGACCCTTCTGGAGTTTCCTCAGGCTCAACAGGCTTGGGCTCCTGAGGAGGAGGGAATGGCCGTATCTCCTTCTTACCATTGGACTTGTAATGAAGAACAATGTCATTGCCCCCCTTCCACAGATGAGTACGGAGAGTGGCAAGCGTCGTCACAGGGGATAGCAGCTGGATAAATGTCAGCAAGAAGGGCCTGCGATAAGGACTAGAAAATGAGTGTTTACCTGTTCATTGCAGTATAGTTCCAAATACTCCTCCGGCCTCATAGGGTTCTCCTCAGGCTCCTCAAGTGGAGGCTCAATCCTCTCAGCGACGTATGAGAGAATCTTCCTGACTCGCAGCATGCGATTCGCGTTGAGTCTGTTGTTTCCATCTGTTGAAGCGATGGCTGGCAGACTGTCATCCATCGGATACAAGACAAACGAAACCTTGACAGGTTCCTTGAAGGGCATTATGTTCTGGAGCAGAACGTCACCTAGCCACATAGGGGCCTTCTGCTCGATCAGATCGGCATCCTTGCCGACATCCTCGACCGTGCCTTGGTAAAGATTGGCGCTTCCACCCGAAGTCTCTTCTTGGATAACGACTTTGGTTCCTGGTGGGAGCTTTAGGACAGGTGTATCGTTTGGCAAGCTCGGTACCACCCGGGTCTCGACTGGTTTGTCAGGATTTTCGGTCAATTGCCGGTCGTATTCCTGATGAATCTTTTGAATGACGCCAAAGAAGCTGTCATCAACCTCCTTCTCCTTTTCATGAACAGATGACGACTCGGACTCTTCTGTCTTCTCCTCCACAATAGCAGGTTTCTCTGTGGTGGCTTGGGAAGCCGACCGCGAAAGTTTCTTGGTACCAAAAGTCATTCTGAACTTCTTCTTACCAAAAGGTGTGCTTGGTGATTTCGCGCTGTCAGCCTTATCCTTATCTTTGTCCTTCTCTTTATCGCCATCTATCGACTTCTTCGAATCCGCATTATCCTGTGTTGGAGTTGACACCATGCTTGCTGCCTTTACCGCCGACTCGAGTAGTTGTAAGGGGCTGGTAAAGTAGTCCTCCTTTTCTGTCGAAGGACGGCTGACGTGGGATGTTCGCTTTTCTATCGGAGTCATTGGACTTGTTGCAGCATTCTCGGGGACATCTGGCAAGCTATTTGGACCTGACATGATGCTCGGGCCAGGGGTAGCGAGACCTATACCTAACCCGGGCGTATTGGGATACAGATTGGGCTTTGGGGTAACCTGATCTGGGTTATCCCAGTCTGGGATGGCTGACTTTGGCAACGATATCGACAATGGAGCAGCCTCCGTCGTACCCCCGGAAGCAACTTGCCGTGCGTCGATGCCCTCGTTGAGCTTCTGACGGTGTGCCTCATCTCTCCTGATCTCCTCATCGATGAGATCGGCAAAGAGATACCGAAGAATCCATTTTCCGAGACTGACTAGGAGGGGTTAGTTGCATGCTGCTAGTCATCGCAACTGTACTTACTCCTCTGGTCTTCCCGAAACTCAATTTTATCTGGCAACTCCAGCTCATCTGCATATACCTCGGCATCAAAACAGTTGAACGGCTCTAGCACTACTGTCAGATTTCCTGAGCTTAGGTCAATCGAGCACCATGGGGCCACAGCCTCGACAGTGTTGACAAGATGCTCAACATCTTCCAAATGCTGTTTCCCAAAGCTTTTGATAGGTTTACACTGCCAAGTTAGCTGTATCCAACATTATAATAAATGCGACGAACCTGGATCAAATCCCATAATAATACATCGCCAGCGGTATCTGAAGTCAATACGCGTCTCCTATCGTTGAGTAGCCTATGCTTGAGCAACCCGAATTGGCCCTCGATCGTCTCCTCAGCCACTGCATGGATTGGCTTGACGTCAGCTTCTGCAGCGTCTATGCCGGCTTCTGATCCCTTCCGCGTTATAGCATCTGTGATGGTGGTAGAATCGGGATCCGGACCCGATCGCGCGGGGAAGGAAGCAGCCGCAGAAATACGCAAGATAGACTCGGCGGGGATTTCCTTCTTAGCAGTTCCATTAGTAGTTGGGGGAGAAGCCTCACGAGGTCTGCTAGAGGCATTCGATGTGGCTCTATGATGTCGAACCGATTCCGGAAGCTGAATGTTGTTGCCAGTGTCAACGTCTTCCCACCGGTTGATCGATGATCTATTCGTTGCCGTCCAAATGTGACCCCCGGCAGCAACAACTTTGCCTACTCCGATATGCTCATGCGCAACGGCAAGACTCAGACCATCGTCCATATCCTCCAGGCTGCCCCGCACATCTGTCTTGGCTACAAGACCTGAGCGATCGGAGCTGTAGAAAACACCAAGGCTTGGGTCATCCGAGAAAAGCGACCAAACACTCTCGTCATGCATGGTAAATGTGTACATGCATCGACCGTTCTTGATGCTCCACATTTTAACGGTCTTGTCAGCACTTGCACTCAGAATTGTGTCGCCAGCATCATCGATAAGAATGGCGCGGATATTGTCAACATGGCCAACCAGCTTGGAGACCTTGTCGCCAGTTCGGGGGTCGTACAAGCGCACTGTCTTCTCCGGGCCGCCGCTTGCCATAATATTTCGGCCGACACGGAGGGCATATACAGACCCCTTCTCTGCAATTTCCTCGCCTTGTACATCGATTTCGAGTGTTTTACCGGCGCCATTGAGATCCCATAAGCATATCTTGCGGTCGAGGCCACCGGAGGCGACCCAATTCGCGCCCATATCTGGGGGCGGGGTCGTAACGCATTTGACATAATCAGCGTGCTCGCCTATGGTCTCGACACGGGCATTGTCCTCTTCGGAATACGGTCGCCAGACCTTGACTGTGAGGTCGGACGAGCCAGAGACGAGGGCAGTGTTGTTCTGAGCAAGGGCAATGTCGTTGATCCAGTGCATATGCGCGTGGGTTTGAGCGCGGAATTTGGTCGTGTGCTTCGGCTTCTTGTCCTCGGAATTGGCAGGCGTCGGGTCAATAGCATCGCTGCGGCTTCTGAGGTCGAGGTTCAAGTCCCAAGCGCATACTATGCCGTCTCGGCCACCTGAATATCTACATAAAATGAGTTAGTTGCACGGGAGGAAATGGAGTGCATCGGCGTAAAAGGGCTCACAGAATCGCATTGTCGCTGTCAACGGCAAGGCCATTGACACCTAGACGATGGCCGCCATCAGAGGATTTGGCATTTTCAAGAACTGTAAATGGGTTAGAAGCTGTCTGAGAAATCACAGATAGGTCCAAGAGAGTCTCTCGTCAAGCGAGGTTGTCAAAGCTGCTGAAGGTTGGGGATGAAGTCTCACCATAGCTGATTCTTTGGCGCGCCTTCTTAGCCATGGCTCGAGGTGCCTTGAAGCAGTCCTGAATCGATTGCTAACGTTGGCCTGTCTTAATGCTGTGAGCGGTACGTCGTGATGATTGCGAAATGCGGGATGGGGGCTGACGGGAAGCTTGAAAGTGGAGGTGCCCCAACCTCATGGCAAGTATGCACCAAGTACGTACCTACCTCGGCGGACATGATGCCGAGTACAGTGCAGTTCAGGAAGGGAAGTGAGGAGTGAGGAAATGGTGGATCAACTTTCCTTGTCCATTCGACGGCGGGTCCTATCTCCAGGGATCAATTCCAAGCTGGCGGGGATATGGAAGGCTGTTGGGCCGATGAACCGCTAGAGCAAAGGATTGGAAGCCCTGAGCCTGCCTGCCTGCAGATATGCAGGTGGGTTGTAGAAAAATCGGGACTAAGGCGAGGGTGTCATAAAGATTAGGAATAGTTTACCTAAAGTCTTAGGACCCAAATGCCTAGTTATTTATGTCAACAGGCTTTTGGTGTCCTGGTCATTTACTGGACCCTTTGGATGGACTGAAAAGAGAAGCCCTCGTGAGCTAACTCTCTCAATTTGGAAGCTGGAGAAGAGACCCCCTCCAGGCCTGGGCCCCTGCACCCCTGTCGCTCAATCACTCACCAACCCGCCAACGGAACGGCGGGGCTTGACTGCACATCCGCCCACCTCAAGTCGAGCCCTGGGCAATTCTTAATTAATTGCTATCCAATCCAATCCAATCCAACTGCGACTCAAAGTCCACTTGTCCCCGTGGTTCGTTCATACTTGCATTTCTTTTTCCTTTGCTTCTAGAACAAGTGGATAAAGCTGTCGTGACATCCATTTCTTGCTTGCAGTTGTCCGTCTATCAAGACGCCTGCCCCGTAACCTGTCAACTTATTGTCTCAGATCTTGTGCAGACTGTCTTCCACTCACAACCCCCAAAGGACATGGCTGCATAATCGACTCAGAAGAATGCTTGAATATCGCGGATTACGAGAAATAGAACTGCTCAGCTCATAAAGAGCAAATCCAAAAGACCCATGAACTCCAGAAAACTCGTTTTCAAAGAACATAGCCTCTCCATACTCCAGGCTCCCAAATTCAAACTCGTAGTGTCCCGAATTATGCAAATCCTCCACTCAATTCAATCCTCCCTCCCTTCACTGGCAAACACAGCATCCGACCGAGCACCATCGCGAAGACTTGAATCGACCGGGTCTGTTTTCACACTGCGCGCATTCATCGTCAACTTTGGTGATATCCTCCTTTCTTCCTGGACAATCCTCTCGGTAACATCTTGTGTTGCCACGCAAGACACGATGTCCGCATTTGTGTTCGATTAATGTTTTGGTACACATTATGGCGTTTCGGTTGAGTTTGAAGCTTTTTGAAGCGGGGTGATGTTGCGTTTGCAAGAATTCAGCTCTGTAATGTAGAGAACGTGATGAGATCACCAGTCGGACTCGAGACCATACCAGGCTTTCGCCTTCTGTCGTTTTTCGATCCGATTAGATGAAAGAGGAAGGAGTTGACAGTCAATTGCAAAGGACAACTGTCGTTTATGTACGTGAGTTTGTCTCGACGGTGGTACGCCTCTCAGCTGAGCTCCGTTCAGCTTCAGCCCAGCTCGACTAGTCAACTTCTTAAGTTAAGTTTAGTGTCGTGTGAGGCTTTGATAGAATTTGGAGGCACTTGGATAGTTATGAGCTTCAACGGCCAAGAGACAGGACGCGGACTACGGCCCCAACGAGAGAAGGGAGCGAAGCTCGTGACGCGGCTTCGGCCAATGGCCGCGTGGGTGTGGTAGATGTTGCACTTGGAGCATGCCGAGACCTCCGACTTGGTCATTGGATACGAGGTTTATTTACGTAGTAAACTGGGACTAAACAAGTGCCTAAATCGTATGAGGCATTTCACTTCTGGCCTGGTGCAGGTGGCTTGACTTGCAGGTGGCTGAATGGGTCGACTAAACACCGTTGACTTGACATCCGAAAGTTAAAGATCTGGCTGTAACGTACCTGAATGACAACGTCCATCCCTGCTTTCAATCGGCCTACGGGTTCCTGAATTCCCGTCAACCTATTAAACATAACGAGTTTCATACCTGGTTCACATTGCCCTCGGAACGCACCCGATGAGGGTATCGTAAGAGATCACAGTAATGAACATAAGAGGTATCTGAGGCTGCTGATTTATTATTTACTTACTCTGTTTGAGAGTGCCATGCTCTTCCTTTCAAACGTTCAATTCAATTGAGGGGAACCACGCTACTCTTACCCCATCATATAGTTGTGAGACATGGCATGTGAGAAGATTGAGCATAACAAGACATGATAGCAGCTCGTCAAGATAAATCTGAGCGTCACTTAGCAAGGGGTGTAAACGAAAAGGTCTGTCTATGATCCTGCCGTAGCTTGGTACCATCATTACATTTTGCAAAACCCAACGCCGTGCTTGAAGCCTCCCATATACACCGACTGCGAATCCGACCGACTACTACCTCTTTCTTTCTCACTTCTTATGCCATTCACCTGGTGAACTTGCCACCCTGGCCCTGGCGTGGCTGACTGCCATATGCTCTGCGGCCCTGCTGTTTCTTATCCCTGCTCATGCTGGCTCCCAGCGTGATATCAACACGAGGCGGCACCGAGAAGCCGAAGCTTTTGGCGACCTTGGCCAGATCCAGCTTGTTGATGTCAAAGACGCTACGCAGCGAGTGCGAGGCATAGGCGTGCAGGTAGCTGCGGTAACCGTCCTTGGCGCTCTTGTTCAGGTAGTAGTTGGAGCTGATGAGCTTTTCGAGTTGAGACTGAACATTGGTGATCTTGTTGGCGGGAAAGTCGAACTCAACAACAGGGACACGGGCGGCCTTGAGGTGCGACAAGAAGCCGACCTCGTTCGGCTGAAGAAACATGAGGGATCGGCCCTTGGTATTGCTGCCTCGGGCAGTTCGACCAACACGGTGGATGTAGTCGCGGGGGTCATCTGGAGGGTCGAATTGGACAATCCAGTCAACGGAAGGAATCTGTCACATATTAGCGGATTATTCATGTGGGTATTGATATGAGACACCTACATCAAGACCACGGGCGGCAACGTCAGTGCAGATCAAAGTACCCTGCTTGGCGTTGCAGAACTCGAAGAAGGTGTTGGTTCTCTTCTGCTGCTTCTGCTTGCCGTGGAGATCAAGAACGGGGAGATCGATGTAGTTGAGGAGTTCGGCGTGGTATTTCACACAAGCGCAGCTACTGAAGAAGACAATGACTTTCTTCTTGAGGTTGCGCTTGAGGAACGAGAAGAGAAGGAGGAATCGCTTGTCGGCTTCGCAGATAACGTAGCCCTGCTCAAGACCCTCTACAGTACTGTACTGCTTCTCCTCGTCCACGTTGATGTACAGAGGACCAGGACGCAGAGAGATACGAGCAAGATCCTCGACCTTGGTTGTTTGAGTGGCGGAGAAAAGCATGGTCTGTCGGTCCTCCTTGGGGAGAATCTTGATGATCTGTCGCATTTCATCCTCGAAACCAATCTCAAGAATCCGGTCGGCCTCATCAATAACAAGAGACTTCAGGTTCTTGAAAACGAATGGCGTGTTTTGCAGATGATCGAGAAGCCGCCCAGGGGTAGCGATAAGCAAATTAACACCCTTGGCGAGCTTGTCGGCCTCAGCGCGACGGTTTGCGCCTCCGATAACAATACCATAAGTTTGTGAGTGGTGGGCCATGAGTTCCCGTGCGACACCAAAGATCTGAAGGGCCAGCTCGCGAGTTGGAGAGACGACAATGACACCAGTACCGTTGCGAGGCTTAAATCGCAGAGAGCTCAACATCTCAATGACAGGAATCAGGAAGGCCAGAGTCTTTCCGGAGCCAGTCTTGGCAGCACCGAGAACATCGCGACCAGCCAATGAGGGGGGAATACCCCTCCTTTGGATTTCAGTCATCTTGGTAAATTTCATCTCCTTGATGGCCTTCATGGTCTTCTCGGAGAGATTCAGTTCCTCAAACGATTGCGCCTCAGCGCCGGCAACCGGGGGTAATGTGAGCTTTCCGCCATCAGGGAGGTCTGTGTTGTCCTCGGCCTTGTCCTTGTTATCCTCCTCTTCCTCATTGCCAAAATTGGAGTCTTCCGCATCCTCATCGGCTTCGTCGCTTTCATCCTCCTCCTCCTTCAGAGCCTCGTCTTCCTCGTTGGAAGAATCGTCTTCGGACTCTTCGCGGGGCTTGGGTTCGGCGCGCTTGACTTTCTTCGACTTCTTTTCGGGAACGGTGACAGACTTCTTTCCCTTTGAAGCCTTGACGCCATTGGCGTCCTTGAACTTGCGTTTCTTGCTGCCTGCAAAATCCATGGTTGTTGCGCGTGAAGTAGGTATTCTGTCCAACCGATCGTCTTGCAGTCTGAATCAAGAACTTTTTTTCAGCGATAAGAAAAGTCTTGAAGCGATAAGCGGACACTCTTTTTTCCGGTTCCTGGGTAAGCTCTAGGCTGTGCAGAACTCCCCGCAGTGGATCAGCGGCAAATGTTGCTGTAAGCTTGCCTTTCTTGGATTAGGCTCACCTCTGATGACCTCGAATTGTCTAATTGGGCCACAGTGGAACTGAATTGATCGAGGGACACAGACAGACGAGAGGTAGCGTTTTTGGTCATGTTCTTTTTGTCTTATTTACAAGTCGTATATAGAACCCTAATGTTTGAGGTTAAAGCCTTTCTTCTCCCTGCAATGAGCCAATACACTCAAAGTCAACCAAAGTCAAGGCTGCACAGCAATAATTGAGGGTATACAGGCAAAGCCTAAATGGGGTAACAGAAAATTACTGCACGCCAAGAGCAGGCGACACAAATGTAAAATCAAGTCTAGTGCGAAAAATACTCATTAAATGCAGACTCAATATTCGCTCAAGCTTCTCCGTACTATAAAAGTAGTGGAGGGATGTCACTTAGATTCCAAACGAGGTTTAGTTTCGAGTCACGCTACACTGCAGGTACTAACTGTACCTTCGCGCTTGGGTCATCCACTCTTGTGAACCTGATTCTTCCATTTCCAAATCAGATTCCTTCCTCCTCATCTCATCCGCGCTTTCAAGACATCACCCCTATCGCAGTCAGCGACATTACTATTCACCATCGCCGCGATCGCATCAGTCTTACGCGACCCGAGACATCTATTGGCGATCTGTCAACATCCTTGAACCATTCTGGATTCAGTCATCGCAAAAACTCTTGATCTCATCCTGACTTAAAATTGTGACCAACAGTTCCCTCAAAGCATTCAGATACGTCCTTTCGAAACGCCTCGCATTTGTTTGTCGCGTATAGCAGATCTTATCATCAGTCACTTTACTTCCAACTTTTTTCGCCTTTCGTCGACTTATTCACTATTCTCTGGTGTCCCCACGATAAAAAACTAGCTTCCTTGCTCGTGCTGGCTACTGTTCAGCTCCACTAGCAGCACAATGGCGGATTCTCGACCTGATATCCAGAGTATTCTGGCCGCACTCGGTATGCCAGGACAACTCGTTTTGCATAACTTGCGCTTACTGACTTTGCACAGCGTCACAGCGGCCGACTGGAACCCCAACCCAGACACCACCCGGTGCTCCCAGCCAGGCATACCCTCCCCCGCCTGCGTCTACGCAGCCTGCGCCCACATACCAGCCGCCCCCTCCGAACTCCAGCAGTTATGGTGCGTCTGGTTACAATGGTCTTCCCGCGCCATCATCCAGCGGAAACCTGGATTTGAGCTCGATTCGACCTGTCAACTCGGGAACAGTGAGCATCGCTGATGCGATTGCCCAAGCCAAGGCCTATGCCGCTGAAAAGGGCATTACATCTTACGACCGCCCCCTTGTCTATGCTTCCGAGTCCCGAGGGCCTGATCGAGGATACAATCGCTCACGATCACGATCTCCTGCTCGCGACGAGTTTCGTGATGGCGTGAACCCATACAGAGATGAGCGACGGGGTGGTGACCGTGGTTCACATGGTAGGGGTTACGATCGGGATCGTTCTTATTCGCCTGGCCCTCGTGGTCGCAATTTCTCTCCCCGAGGAGGAAATGGACGTGAGAGGTCTCCATTGAGAGGGGGGGATGATAATTCTGAAACAATTCAGATCGAATCGAGTCTTGTTGGCCTCATTATTGGCCGACAAGGAGAGAATCTTCGTCGTATCGAATCCGAGACCAACTGCCGTGTCCAGTTCTTGGCCGCAACGGATGGTGGTCCTTTTAGACAGTGCAAGATCTCTGGGCCGCGACATCGTCGTGCTGAGGTGAAGGATGCCATTAACCGCATCATAGAGGATAGTGGAATGGGCGCTCTCAACCGCCCTGAGAAGCCTCGCGACCCCAACAAGGGCGGAGCCGCGGCTCTACGTGAAGGAGAGGATCATATGCAAATCATGGTCCCTGACAGGACCGTTGGCCTGATTATTGGACGTGGCGGTGAAACTATTCGTGATCTCCAAGAACGTTCCGGTTGTCATATCAATATTGTTGGTGAATCTAAGAGTGTGAACGGATTACGACCTGTCAACCTTATCGGCACTCGTGAGGCTGCCGCCCGAGCCAAAGATTTCATCATGGAAATTGTCGACAGTGATAGTCGCGGAGATGCGCCGCCACCTGTGAAGAGGATGGGAGGTGGAGGTTCAGCCCCCGGAGGCCGCCATGATGCCCCCCAGAGGGATATGGGTGGTCCCGGTGGCCCTGACAAGATCAACGATGCTGTCTACGTGCCTTCGGACGCGGTAGGTATGATCATTGGAAAGGGTGGCGAGACAATTCGGGAGATGCAGAACACCACCGGGTGTAAGATTAATGTCGCACAGTCTTCTGGTCCCGGTGAGACTCAGAGGGAGATCGCCTTGATCGGTTCTCGTGATAGTATTGCCCGAGCCAAGCAGGCCATCGACGAAAAGGTGGATGCGGTGGTAAGTCTTGGATCTTTTGCCATCTCTTCTGTTCCATGTAGCTAACATTCACACAGCGCCAGAAAGGAAGTGGCCCACGTGGCGGTGGCGGCCGCGGACACCAAGATCATGACAGGCCCAGCTACTCTCAGCAGCAGGGACCTAGTGCTCCTACTAACCAGCCTCCTCAACCGGCTCCAGCTGACGGATCAGATCCATATGCCCAATGTAAGTCTTGACACATTCTGCCCTTGTGTCATGACTGTATGCTAATCAAAACAGATGGTGGCTACCAAAACTACCTCGCGCTGTGGTATCAGTCCTTGATGTATCAACAGCAGCAAGGAGGACAAGGTGCTCCCCCTGCCGGCGCTCCTGCACCTGGGGCATAGTGATGTCTCTTATCTACTAGCTCGTGCTTGGGTGACCTTGATCAAGCTCTCATCCGCAAATGCCGCGGACCGAGAGCATTTCTCGTGGTTTGATTGACATCATGCCAGTGTTTTGACGCTCTTGACGCCCCTCTGCACTTATGGCCCGTTGACACGACGCACGACTGTACAGCACCGTTTTCTTTTCCCGTTTCTTGAGGACTACCTGGACTCAACTTCTTTGTTGACATATCATTTGACTCGGCTGTTCTTGACGACATTAATCTTGAAGTGCAAGAGCGGGTGTGATGTCCATGGCTATCCTGCTATGGCTTCATTCGATTTCATCTTGCCGATACCCCGAACCGATGCTGAATGCTTCTACGAATACTTGCAGGTGCCCGTCATCTCTGTTGGCTCTTTCACGATCATGGTGCTTCTGGCTTGCAGACTGACAACTCACGACTAATGCGTTGATGACATGTGCAATTTCTGATGCCAGCTCATCCATTGGTATGACGTACATCCTGAAACCTGCGATTTGTCTGTCGTGGTGCGGTTGAGATGAGTCGAATTATGAACCGGCCAACTGAATCATTTGAAACTCACTCGAACTGAACTGGGCCAGTAGTGTCTGCCTCACGTGGTGCCGGCTGTTCCCATACCCCTGTTCCAACCAGACTCGTACGCTATTGGATGAAATCGACCGTGTCGTGCAAGTGGTTTCATCGTTTCTGCATGTATATTGCGTGTTGAATGGCCTAGCAACTCGCTATGTGCACCAACTCGTTACTCTTTCATCCACGTTTTCATTTGAATCTGGCTTCAACACCAGACAGTCTCATCACTTGCATGCCATGAGGAAAGGGAATGTATATTTTGGTGACGGTTGGTGCGATTGGAGAATTGGAGTTTGGGATCGAATTGCATTGTATTACCATCGTAACATCTAGCCTTATTCATCCGTGGATTTCCACATTTTCCTGATACATAATTTCTTATCTCCTCCGAGTGATATATGTGAAGAAGAATCGGGCTCACAAAGTGAGGTAATGGCTAGAGTGCTTTGTATCCAAAGACTGACATTTTACTCGTTCCTCGGCCTCATGTTGAACATACCAGATGTGGCATATTTGCTAATACCCAACCCAACTTTTAAACTATATATAAGGATGAAAGTTCTAGACGTTCTATGATCTCAGGTGACTACTACGTACCTTGAGCTTGTTTATACTCGTTATGATCAACACGCCTCATGACCATTCGGCTATCAACCCCAATAAAAAGCCAGGCGATCCCGGAGTGAGTTATGCTGTAGTGGCACCCGCTCAAGGAGAGTGATTAGACAGAGGTCTTTCCTTATCTGGGCATGTGTTGCGAATTGGGGGAGGGAACTCACTATTACTGAGGACTCGAGGGGGAGAAAGTTCACCTGATGAACCGCTAAACCTCAGACGTCTGTTTCGTACTACACACAAGAGAGTTCAAGGAACGGTCGAACCCAATATCGGAGAGTGTTTTTGATGGAACTGACGGTCCCTCAGCCTAGAAGCATAAAAAGGGCAAGAGAAGTGTCGAAGAAGCTTCGCTTATCCCCGTAGAATATTCGTCTCATTTATTCATTGGCTGGTTTTACGACTGTCAATATTGGAATTCCAGTCATCGTGGGTCGGATTTAAGACTCTCGGAGTTTCCTCTAGCTCAGCCTCTCATGCCAGGCACCGCGCGCCACAGGCACTGGGGAAGAGAGGGCGAGCTGTGAAAGGTTATTGCCTGTAAATGAAACGCCTTCCCGTCGAGGTCGGACCCGAGAAGATGGATCTTTTTGACGTTTGCCAAGAGGACTTGTTCAGCGCGATCGTCGTTGTGTTTGAAGATCAAGGCGTTAGTGTTCCGGGAATGCGGTGCTGGGAATGGCCTCGTTTTTTTTGTTGGGATGCTTCGTGCTTTTGTTTGATTCCAAATTATGAGCCGAAGCTATCGCTAATCTCAACGGTGAGGCATGTAATCGGATACTACCGAGTGCGAGGCTTCCAGAACAAAGTCGAGAATGGGCGGTGACAATGTCAAGATCACGGGGTCTAGAACTCAGAAATGAAGAATTGTCAGGTGGTGGCAGTGAAGGGGAACCAGCTAAGCACTGTACTGTACTGGGCTAGTTAGTGGCGAAAGCTTGTTGCCGCCAAGGGGAAACGATAGGTAGTGACGTGTTGACGTGAAGAAGGTGAAGATATCGCTTTGACCACGACCAAAGATGATTATGATTATCAGAGGCGAGATGAGGCTTCAAAGCGCCAAGTTTAGGACAGGTCCGTTTCGGGGTGTTATTTCCTTTCTTCCTTTGTTACTGTGACGTCCGATTGATTAATTCCTGTTAACGGTGCAGAAAAGCGTAATTAGAGTTAGCCGTTGCCTCGTTGAAATAAGTTACGGCCAGTAGTTAGTTATTGTGTGTGTCTGGATTGCGGTGTATGCCGTGGTACATCTTGTACATCCTCACTCACTACACTGCACGGACTGCTTGGGCAGCATGCTTATATTAAATCTCCATCCATCTCCTCTATTTTCCACGAGCATCACCATTCTTCAATTTCTTCCTCTAAATCTACTACGGTAGATCTTCTCCTTCTTTTCTTTAGCACCGGACTTTGGTGTCAACGTTTTACTGGTTCATTTCACTTTTTGCTGCCCTTCTGTTGGTGGCTTCTCAACCAACCACGAACCAACAGACTGTATTGTTACTTTCCCCCTACGAATTGCAGATTCATAGCATCGTCGTTTTTTGTGGCTGGCTTTTCTGCATTAATCTTCACCTCGGCATCACCCTCGACGTTGCATTGTGGCTTACCACGGCTATTGTTTCGCGTCTCACGTTACAAAGCGTTCGCTTGATGAAGACGCCAACTCGTTATTCTGCATATTCTTCAACTGAGACATCGCGAGAATTTCCAATACAAGAAAAAAGGCCTCCAAGAGCAGGTGAATTTCACAAATCGCTGCTCCTCTTACACCTACTGACTCTACCCATCAAGTAGTCCCCGAAGCTGATATTGTGGCATTGTATTACATATCACTGAGGTATCACCGGCCGATTATTCCGTATAAATATGTGTCGAATGATGATCTTTAGAGGACACTGCACACATTGCAGCCAACCTCAAACCTGGGTCGATTTGACTCAAGAGCTCTCCTGCCTTGATGCCAAGAACAATGGATGGTTTGGTGGGTGTGACCGGGGTATCGTCGTTGAGGAGCATAGCTTTGACCGGGAATGCTCCACGTGCCATGAAGAAGACGAAGGCATTGGCGGTTTGGATGATAATCACTTGATGCCTTTTCAACAAATATCACATACACAGAGCAGTCTTGGCAAGCGAGCAGCGGCAGAGGATAGAGAAGGATCGAGTGATAAGAAGCAGAGGATTTGAGCAAAGTACGCGACAATCGGCGTTGGTTTTGATTTTGAGAGTTGTCACAGCATTGAACTTGGTCAGATGTACTTTGCAACGATGATTGCTTCATGCGTAATCTATAATAACCAGGATCGGGAAAGACATTGAAGACATTGGGAGTTACGATTAATGAGGTCCTCCGAGGCAACGATATCAAGCGAATGTAATATTTATCTAACATCACTCAGAATCTATCAAGTCTAAGCACAGAAGTGAGTGTCTGATCTAAACGTTCTTCCCTTGCCAAGTCTCTTGAACAACCTTCCAGTATCTATCCGCATCAACTCTGACATGGGCAACATGAGCGCCTCCTTCAAACTTCTCTGTTCTTACTACCGCTCCATTCCCCCTTGCCTGTTGAGCGTGTGATTCGACATCCTCCCATCCAACTGAGCGATCAGCATCTCCATATAGATATACCCTCATTGTCTCTCTGCTGATCCTCTCTGGGGTATTGAGAGCCAAGGCGTAGGCAGTATGTGGTTCCACGCCTAGCCACATTTTGTAGTATATCCAGGCGAAACCCAGAAATATCCAGACGAGAGGAGATAGGAATGGTGGAAAAGCTGTTGAAAGAACATGATGATCGCGTTTCCAGTTAAAGTACCCAGGACACGAGTCCATCACGGTGGCATGGCGAGGGACTGGTTCATCACCGAGCATAGTCTCCCATAACTCCCATAGCGTGACGGCAGAGCTGACACCGCCGTTGGAAAAGATATGAAGAAGAAACTGAGGCTGACTGTCTTCCGAGACCGAGAGAGAATGCAAAATTGGCAAGGCTGGTTTGAAGAGGCGACGGCGGAGTGCAGGTTGAATGTATAGCTTGGTAGAAGCACGGAAAAGCAGGATTGAAGATGTTGGATAGAGGTCGCGATATTGAGAGATATACTTTGATATGTGGACATCGCGAGCTTCCGACCAGGATAGAATAATTATGAGTGGGGGATCACCGGAAGTTCTGCCCTTGAGTGTGGATGACGCTGATGCATCAGGTCGAGAAAAGGACACAGCTGGGCTGAGGACGTCCATAAAAACCAAAGGCGATACCTTGGAAGTGGCCATGATAGGTGCTTCGGCGAGCGCGCTCGAGTCTTGAAGAGCCGACTCTAGCTTTGACCCGGCGAGGGATAAGTGTCGGTTTTATACAGATTTCATACCTCCGGGCACTGCTCCGTACATAATCGGCTTATTTGAGGATCCGTGGGCCCCGCTGGAGCCGGAGCCGGACGGAGGAATAGAGTCAACGGAGCGGAGGGGCTCGGAGACTTATTCTTACTGCGTAATACACATGGCGTCAATCATAGGTTCATATTGTTCGAGTAAATTCTATTGTACTCTACACTATGCAAATCGAATCATGACTCATTCCCCGATGGAGAGAATCTGCTCTTCTATAAAGTCAAATAATGTCATCGCCTCGTTCTCAGTCTTAATTTTATCGACCCGCTTCTTAAAGCTATCTTTCATTAGAACGCGATCAACACCAGCTCTCACCATATCGGCTCCATTCTCCGCGCAACGCAAGCTCAGGCTTATCATCAGTTTCGCCCGCAAGAATTAGATAGACACCATTTGTTACTGCATGAAGGAAACCGCCATAGCCAGCATTCATGACGAATACGGAGACATAAGGAAGAAGAACATCGTAGGTTCAAGGATCTCGGTGGCCCCTAGGTCCTTGAGAACCGCTTCCTGATGAGCGATAACACCAGCAAAAAGGCCGCTGACCATCATTTGATTCATGAATTGGTTTCGCGCGCGGCCAGATTCAGTTGAATCAGGAGGAAGACCAGGACCGAAAGGTGCCGGGTCGATACTGGTCCCCATATGGGGGAGAGGATGCAAGTTGATCATCTTAGGTCGAGTGGTGAAGCCCCTCGGGAGAGGTGCACCAAGAGCAAGAGGATTGGCGCCCATGAAGCAAGTCCCTGGCATAAGGACCACTTCACGTTCCGGGTCATTGGCCCGAATATCTTCCAGAACTTCCTTAAGGATCCTCCATCTGTTAGGAATCTGCCCAATAAACATATGCCTGATATTATGAAGAAGCCGAGGAATACCAGAAGAGATGGCTCTACGCTCTGCTACAAGCTTGGAGTTGATTAAGGATGGGATAATCACATGTTTGGCACCAGCACCTGTGATGGTGTTTTCGAATTGACCACTGACAATGAAAGCGACCTCGAAACCATGAAGGACGAGATCTTCTGCTATTCGAATAAGCGGGTAGGTGTGGCCGTCTACAGAAGTTGCACCAAAGACAATATGAGGTTTCTTGGGGCTGGGTTCGGCGATAGTTGTCTGCTTAATCCCAGCAGCCAGCTCAGCCATGTCAGAAGGGTGAGATGCCATGGTTATGTAAGTACCAAGAGAAGAGGATATACCCTATGGAAAAGAGAGTTCGCCTGAGATGTATATAAGTAATGGCGATGAGAAGAGCCTGGCGAGAACGAACTCTACTACAAAGAACACGCGCCCTCACTTTATACAAACTGGATTGCCCATCTAAAGGTCTTCGTCTCAATTTTTGATACCATAACCGATCCAACCCCTTGTGTAAGAAACTGAAATCCTGTCCTGCGTCAGCACCTGTCTCCTGAGCCAATAGATCCCAGCACGTTATGGTGTCGATCGAGACAATTACGGCGCTATCATAATGGCTCGGACCATCAGCCCTACCTGGGGAGATATAAGACGCCGACCTGGATGTTCGTCATATATCGCCCTTGAAGGATATTGAACCGTAAGATTCTCGTTTGAATTCGGAAAATGCTCGTAGTGTAGCGTTGATAATAATCGGCCTCAGGATGCATGTAGATTCAAGATAGGAAACTAACACTATAACGGCCAGTGAACGAGTTGTCTTTGATTTCCTAGTCTGGAGCCGAAATATGAAATTTGATCGTTTAGAAATCGGTAGTTGGCTCGATGCCATAAGTAGGTTACTCCGTCTACGAGACTTGGCATATCGCCGTCGACATAGCATTCTTGGCAGACTTGGTGACATTCAGGTCCAATGACAGCTTGAGCTGTTATGTTCCTTAACGATTGGAAGGCTATCGATCGTGTGATATTGAATGTCCCAGCGTTCCTCTGACTTTTCTAGTATCAGATGAAGTTTCAGGAACTACTAAGCATCCTGGTAAGAAATTGACAATATTAATGTGAAGTAAAAGTTGGAACATGAGATGATAAACTTGATATATAATTAACCAACGTCCTGGGAACAGTAATAGGGGATATAGACGTCATTAACACGCTGTGAGTTCAGTCGAAATCCTTAGGTGATTGCTGAAGACGAACCTTTGTCACTGCCCGAACATGGTAGATAGTTTTGATATCTTCTTGGATCAGGAGCCATAATGAAGTTAATGACTTGAAGTTTCCGTAAGCCCCAAGCCGAGTCCTTAAAGTTGAGGAAATCCATTACCTTGTTTCTCGTTTATACTAGTCATTCGGCGAAAGCCATTCAAATATCATGTGGTGGCAGTTTTTCTTTTCTCTTCAAAGTCAAGACTAGTCATGTTGTACCAGATTTGGGGTTTCCTCCACGCCGAGTCCCTCTGTCTCGCTCTCATCGGCAGCTTGCAGGAGATAATAGTAGTATATCATGAGATTGTACCCTTGATTTCTATAGTGGTATTGGAATTCTATGAGAGGGCCGGCCATGTATGCATGTCTTTATATACCTAACTGGCTTTAGTGACTGGTTGTCATGTGCTCTGTTATCTATATAGGTACCTAGCCCTCAAGATGGGTTGATGGGAATCACCTATGACTGGAGATCACATGGAAAAGCGGGAGCCGTGTCATGTTAGGTACCTCCCTAGGTACGTAGGCCAAAATCAGATGTGGCACCTTCCTCATGATATACCTGAGCTACAGTATGAAGGCACCTTCATGACACTGCCAAAGAGCTGCCTGCCAGTTGCAAACATTCTCTCCTATCGCATACCCCATCTACATACTGGGTAACCGAGCGTTTCGAAATTCTGTATTTCATCTCCTACACCACCTCAAATCACCTCAACTCACTTCTCCTTTCCTCAAACCCCTTCGGCCCACTCAACGCGAAAATGAGAGCGCTTTACCTTATATTTATGCTCGTTGCGGGTATCCTTTGCCCTGCCCTTTCCGCCGCTGTTGACAAGGACGTCGGCCGGGCACATTGGGATATGTCGACTTCACTGAATGGCTTCTTATTCGAGCGAGCCAAGGCTCTTGCCGCTAAATCTACTGACCGTTCTGGTGTTCACGTTTCGCGACTCAAGAGCCGCAAGGCACAAACTGACCCCCATAGCAGATCGGCTCTCTCTCAACTCGCACGAGCTCAGTTGGCAACACCGGGAAAAGGCGTTGCCCCTTACCAGAACATTTCCGCTGTCAGCAGCTTTTCCACCGCATACGCCATTCAATGCACTTGGGATAACACCCCCGTCTGGCTCATCTTAGACACTGGAAGTTCTGATACTTGGGCTGCCAAAACTGGCTTTACCTGTGAGGATAACGCAGGAGGAAAAAGGAAAGATCAATCCCCATGCAGATTCGGGCAACCTCACATTCAGAACTTTCTCCAAGAAATGCCCGAGTTGTACTTTCATCGGCATTACGAATCTGGAGAAGATGTATCAGGACCCATGGGAACTTCTGATATTGCATGTGGAGGCGTCTCGGTTTCTAAGCAGCAAGTCGGCTTAGCCAGCAGAGCTTACTGGCGCGGTGACAACGTCACTGTTGGTGTTCTTGGCCTTGCCTATCCATCCCTGACAAGTGCTTACCTGGGAGACCCCGACGACCCATCTGACGAGTCTGAATGGGACAACTACCCTTACACGCCTTGGCTAACCACAGCCATTTCACAAGGCTTGATCGACCCCGTATTCAGCGTTTCCATCGACAGAAATACCAGTGATGGCGTACTAGCTTGGGGTGGACTTCCTCCCATGCCATGGGGTCCCAAATCCTTTGCGGCAACAGACCTCATCATCGTTAGTTGACAAAAGCTTTCCTATCTCTTTGATAGAACTAACATGTTACACAGGCAAAGCTCGCAGACCGAGAGAAAGCTGGCTGGGAGCGTTCCTTCTACACTATCGTTCCGGATGGCTTACAATGGGGAAGCACAACAGACACCGCAAAATACCCGTATATCGTTGACACTGGCACCACAATGATGCATATCCCCCCCCGTACGTATATTCTCATGTCTCGTTATCGCGGCTCATGTTGACCACTCAAAGCACTCGCCGAAGCCATTGCCAAAGCTTTCCAGCCTCCAGCTACGTGGATGTTTGAGTGGGGAGCCTACTTTGTCGACTGCAAGGCTATACCTCCTCGTTTTGCAGTCATCATCAAAGGGGTCCGGTTCTGGATCAGTCCAGCTGATCTGATATATCAGGATCTCACCGAACCTGTGACTGGAAAATGTGCCATTGCCATTTCGACTGGCAGATCTGGGCCATACGTCTTGGGGGACGTATTCTTGCAGAACGTCGTGGCTGTCTTCGATGTCGGCGGTGCAGAGATGCGCTTCTACTCTAAATAGTCGTTGGTTTCTTCAGCCATGATGAGAGTTCAAGGAGAACACATAAGGGGCCAGCAGGGATTACAGTTTTGTGGAGGTGGCATGTTGGAGGTGTAAAATATCTTGGTTGAAGCTGAAATTGTTACCGAATGCTTATATCATCATCTACGCGGTGCTAAGGTGGTGCGACCTCTCATACCGGATGAACTGCTTGATATAATCAGTTCATTTTGTCCAGGGATGACGGGTATGGGCCATATGTAACTGTATAAGTTGTAGTTAAGAAATATATTTGCAACAATAAAACAGGCTGCTGGAAAGCCACGATGAGTATAAGCATGCTGGCGAACAGAAGCGTGAACAATTATCTGCTGTGCGCAATAACCAGATCAAATGAAGGCGTAGATAGAAAAGGCTGCGCAGTGACTGCTATCTGTTACGATGTCCCAGAGAAGACTCCTGCTTATCTTCTTCTACATACTCTTCAGTTGCATTGAAGCAGAGTAGTTTTATAGAAAATGAGAGATTCTCTAAGGTCGTTTCCCCTATAGGGCCTTCTGAGATTTCGTATCTTGTTACCCCTCTCCATCTCCATCGCATTAAATAATGCTCCTCTTTAAGCCAATCTATCAAAGCTTCTTGCGGCCTGCGGTCAATCACACTGACACTTATAAGTACACATCCTTCGGTGTGATAGAAAAGCCCAGAAATCAAATCTTTTAGCAGAAGAATATATTAGTTATAATATAAGCATTCCCTAAGTATTATAATA